>CACRXK020003600.1:23090-35384 GCA_902702795.2 Paramuricea clavata | reverse complement strand
ATATATATATATATATATATATATATATATATATATATACCGGGTGTCCCAAAAAAAAGTACTCCGGTTTGATTCGTAATAACTTCTAAACAAGTAAATCTTTTAAAGAGAAATAACTTGCATCAAATAGAGGAAGGACTAACTTAGATTTTGATATATTAGAGTTGTATTTCACTTAAAAATTCAGGGAGATATTAATGTTTAAATTCGGGAGCATATTTCTGGATGTGTCTGAAATATGCAAAAAACGGCGTATCAAATATTATAATCAACATTTGCCCGACTGAAACATGCACTATTACCAGTAAATAAATGACATCTAACAAATTGTTTATTATGAAACAAAGTATTCAAAAAGCAAGCAAGATTTATTCGTCCGAAATCCGTGTGCATGTGTTCCTAGCACGAATACGTTTCCTTATTTTATGAGACCAGTGCATCGCGAAGGATCGTCATGAATATCCGCGTTCGCAGTTCTGAATTAGGGCATGCTGTCACAATAGAATTGGGAAGCTCTTCTAACTTCTTCAAAGTTCTGAAATCTTGTTAGGAAAACTCAAACTTTTTTGCCTTATCCTAATGTTGTTTATCTTGTTAAGTTCAGAATAAACTGAGAATGAAACACAATCAAACCATACAACTCCATAAGTCATAACAAGCAACTCCCCAGAGACATCCAACATTTTTGGAACAAAACGTAACAAAATAGTAGCGTCGATACTGTGATGTGTATTTGCAAAAAGCAATATTATTTCCTTCATTAAAGAATAATATTCATCCTGCTCTAATCGAGAAATAATCAACTCTGTTTTTTACCCATGAAAAACATAGAATTAGGCTATTTAAGAAAAATTTAAGCCTGCCTTAGTGGTCTTTCATGTACCTTTAAGTTTGTAAAGACCTATACAAACTTGCATAATTTCGAACATTCATATTTCAGGAAACAATGAGCTAAGACTTAATGCATATATGTTATAAGATGTCTAAATCTATGCCATATCCCTTATACAAACCCTAACGACAATTCGTTGAAATACAAGTTAGCCTGATATGTCATTAAATAAAGAAACGCTGGAGTTATATTTGATATGCCGATTTTCGCTAATTTTAGACACATCCGAAAATATGCTCCCGATTTTGAACATTAATATCTCGATGAATTTTTAAGTAAAATACAACTGTAATATATCAAAATCTAAGTTAGTCCTTCCTATATGTAATGCAAGTTATTTCTGTTTGATAGCTTTACTTGTTTAGAAGTTATTATAAATCAAACAGAATGCTGGGGACACCCACATTATGTGTTACGGTATTTTTAGCATTCATGCATAGCCATTAACGCCTTTGCTGCTTAGGTTTAGCAGAAGTTACTACTGTGTACGATTCGTTCTTGTAAAGAACGTTGTCCATAGTAACGTCTTAAATTATTTTCCAGAACAAATCCTGCATATGATCCCGAGGAAGACAGTGTTGACGAAAGTGTAACAGACGTGAGAGTTCCTCGAAGCAGACGTCCAGAAACTAAGGTCGTAGTGGAAGGACGAACAGAGTTGGAGATACCAGCGAGAGCAATTCCTCCACAGTCTGTTAAGAAATCTCTTTTGTCGGACGCGCAGGATGAAAGTGACGAATCTGAAGGAGAAAGTGTGATTACGGCTAAAGACAGCGTGTTTACTGAAAATACTAATGAGGTATATTGTTATTTTATTATTTTTTAGTATATTGTTGTTAGAGTTAGCAAGCGAGTGGTCAGTAAAAGTTCTTACTCTTATATAAACAAGCTTTCGTTGGTAGGGATGGATCTACCTGAAAAAATATAAGGCGAATTTCGACGTTTCGAGCGAATGCGCTTCGTATGGAGTCACTTACTTTTATATGCAATTATTCAAAGCTAGAATCCAGCTAAACAGAATTTTTTAACCGCCAAGAAGTGTCTGGGAAGATTTTTTAGAGCGAAGATTTGAGAACATTGAATAATAAAACCGCATAGAAAATCTTGAATGAAAAAATAATTTGGTTTATGATTATCAGAAATATTTCGCAATTCATTACAAATCCATGGTTGCCGTGAATATACACTTTTCGGCTCTTGATTTTGCGCGCTTTTCTTAACTCGAGCAACATTCCCAAGTGTTTGGATCAGGCCATCCAAACACGGAAACCATAAAGTAATTATTGTTTTATAAAATAACAACTTTCCGTGTTAAAATTTCACTTTAAAAAACTTTCACTTTAACTTTCACGTGTTTGGATGGCCTGATCCAAATACGGGTTTCGGCCAATCAGAGCACGCATTATATACCTGTTATTTTATAAACTCCAAATACCGTGGTCGTTGACCATAAATGTGCTCTTAAAATCCCTATACAGTATATCATTCACTGAAATTTTTGTCCTCTTCCGAAAATCCATATCTCCCAAAATATACATTGTACTACAACATCCTTATCCACTTTTATTTGATCTTAACATGTCAGTTCCAGTTAAATGTACAATGTTGCAAACATGAGAATAGAACACCAAAATAGCTGTTTCCATCGTTTTATTAATTATTATAATCAGGTCTCCATCAGTGTTAAAACGGTAATACTGCCCATCTGTTTTATACGTATAATACATATCAATATAAATTCATTTCAATGTAATTTTCCACTTTTAGTATTCTGCTGGAACTTTACCTCCAATAGCAGTGATGAGTGATCCCAGACCTCCTGAAATACAACCTCCACCTATATTTCGTAATACTGTTCATCCAGGACCAAGTTTACCACCGCTTAATCCGAAACAGACATCGCTTATTGGTAGAGTTGTTGAAGAGGTATACTGATCGTTGTTTTCTGGTTTTAGTTTTAAAACGGCGTTTACGTGCATGCATGCATGCATGCAAATTCATTTGAAAACTTCAACTTTATAGTTGCGTTTGACATTGGATAACCTTCCTCTAGTTGGCTAATGCACATATGAACTAAATAAACGAACTCGGATATAATATTGCATTATCTTTAGACGTTCCCATATCCGGTAAAATATAGACATCCGGCAGTATATCCGGTAACATTTTGCTGGATATTTATCGGACCGTACTGGAACTTTTAATAAACCACGAAACCTTAATGTTTTCTTCCTCTTTCCCTGACCGATATCCGGTAAGCTATATACGATCCTGTACTATCCGGCACATCGCTATTTCCCAATAGTTTGAAAGCTATTTGGCATAATAATTCTTGACGACTTTATATAGCTACGTTCTGCTCTTGTGTATGACGAAGCACGTAATCAATTTAATTTTAGGATCATTTTCGTTTCAAACTGCTTCCAAAAAGAATTAAAACAGCTGAAACTGTCAACTTCGAAAGCGAATTTCCAAGTTTTCCTTGACGGCGGTACACACAACTCTCCTTGCTGTAAAACTGGCATAAGCAGCTTTTGAACAAGGCTCGTTGTTAGGGAAAAACCTAGCTGTCAATTTTTGGCGTACACACGAACAAATAAAAGTCAAGGGAAACTAACTCGTCTATACGGGGCTTTATGTCAACGTTAAGAACTCTTTCTGTTTGGGTTGTAAGTTGGTATTTTGTTTTAATTTTTGCAGGAGGGCTCTGTGCAAAAAGAAATGAAAACGAAGGTAAGAGTATTAATACTACTTTTTATGCTTTCATTTCTTTTATTTGATAGTCAAAACCATTCCCTGATTATTCTAATAGGGAATTTCACAAATGACTGCTTGGCCGTCTAATACATGCATGCAGGTCTTATATACAACATACCTCGTATTAAGTATCATTTAATAGTTACAGCGTAATATACAGTATATAAATACATACAACAAGTACCACAGTTAAAAATGGTGGTATTTGACTTTTAAAAAACAAAAATAATAGAGCGACTAAACATAACAGCGATAGTCTTTGATTTTTGTTTGTTGTTGCGGCGTGCTAAGTTTGATTCGGCCCAACAAATCATTCATCATTGATATGGCTAGCAAAACCTCTTGCCGTTGTCGTCAGACTTGAAAACGGGCACAGTTTTTCCTATCCGAACCTCGCAACCGGTAAGTAACATATATGTATATTTTCTCACTCTTCAAAGGCTGATATAGAAAGATGGCGTAATAAGCAAAGACAACGCGAGAAGAGGTTGGGTGACTCACCGTCGAAGTCAGGAAACAAAAGGCCAAGTTTCACAGAGAAGAAAGCTTGGGGAAGAGCTCAACAAGAAATTGGTGCAGTGCTTGATCCAGAAGCAATGCAACCAGTTGTCAGGTTAGAGAAATGCATGCTGCATGTTGTAATTTTAATAAAGCCAGGTCATAGGAGCCTAACGAAATTGCTAACAATTCGACAGTATATACTTTCAGGGGGCATCCAGTTGAAGGCTAGCCTGGAACAATTCGAGATTTATTGCTTTTAATTCTTTCACGATTTTTGAAGTAGCTCTATTAATTTAAAGTGACCATGCATTGAGCACAGCATGTGGTATTTTCAGGAAACCACGTCGCAAACGTCGTAAGTATAAAGTAAGAGCTGAAACAAGTGACGATGAGGGAAATGTTGAACTACGAGGATTTAGGAAAATAACAAGTCCTCGAGAAGAGAAGGTATGAAAATATGTTGTGCGCTTGAGGTACTGTGTGATCTTAGCTTGACATTGAGCTAGTGCTGTGTGTGCCGTGTTATGTTTTCATTGGGTTGTCCTTGGGGGCTGTTTACATGATCCCGGTTTTGCCGGCGGGATTATTTTGATGTATTGAAATAAATCGATTGGCCTAAACGAAAGTTCAAACGCCGGTTAAAAGAGCTCAAATGTTGTAGAGAAGATCTCATAGTTCAAGAAGGTTACAATTGCTGCTTGACCAATCTGTTACTAGAAAGATATTGTAATTTTGCTGAATCGTGACTTAATTCAATGCATCAAAATCATCTCGCATCTCGTCCCGGCAAAGCGGGGTATGGAAACAGCCCCTTAATCCGAATGGCCGAGAATGAGATTTTCAAGATGGCCATTCGTTTTGAAGGTAATGAAAACATTCACATAATCAACAAACAGACACATGTAACAATCCGCAACCTTTATACTCTACTAATTCTCTAAACCTTACCCTATACCTAATGCCAATCTTAATCCGAACTCTACCGCTAACGGAAACTCTGAGTGTAGATATGGAACTATCTTTTAAACTCCCTCTCGTCCATCCCTTTTAGTTATCTCCGTTACCGTTTTCTTACAGTAGGTATGGATTTGTTGCGTAGAATGATGTAGAATGCCACCTGCGAACAGGTGGCCTGATTGGTTAGGGTTACAGGTTATGGTTTTATTGTGTGAAACAACCGCTAGCCTCTTCAATGAACCAATCAATTTAGTTGATGGACAAATAGCGAAAGCTCGTTGGCTTCCGTGACCGGACAAATGACAACTTCGTATATTTTATTTAGATGCCAAAGGTGGAACAAGAATCTGATTCAGATGTTAGTATGGGTGAAGCACGTCGTAGATTGATTGGGCTCATAGACGATGCTTTCACTTCCATCAAATCTGCTTCCAAGAAACATCACCCAGAAACTACTGATCATGTCGATGCAGGTGAAAAACCTCAAAGGTACCCTCAATCTAAACACCCACCTCCCTTATACCCTCGGCCTGCAACCCTCGCCCCCGCTCTCCCGGAACCACCCCCATCGCACGGCCGGGCGTCTGTTCCCTCGGCGAGACATAGACGACGGTTTATGAATTCCCAGAATTTGTTCCCATATCCCTCGCAATATTATCCTGGAATGTCTGGTAGTTTTTCACCAAGGTACCCACCACCACCTCCACCCCCAGTCGTGACGAGGAATCCCCTCATTGTCTGGGATCCTGTTGATAAACAAAGGTTTGCTTTAAGAATAATTATGCCCTTATCATTTAGGGAGCGGTCATTATTTATGGCGGGGGTGGCACCAAAGAGAAAAGAGATGGGTAAACAAATTTTTGAGCGAGTAAAAGGTTTGGTAAATGAAAAACAAAACAACTCAAGGGTTGGGTAATAAAAAAATATTGTCATTTCCAAAGTATGACTCACTCAAATACTGAAGACAAAAGCAATGTCAACAGTCATATGACAATGCAACACAATACAATACAATACAATGTAATGCAACGCAAGGCAACGCAACACAACACAGAACAGCACAGCACAGCACAGTACAGTACAGTACAGTACAGTACAGTACAGTACAGTACAGTACAGTACAGTACAGTACAATACACTACACTACAATACAATACAACAAATCTATCAGAGTCACTATCTTGGTCATTTTCTGATCTGCCAGGAGGCAAATGGTGTCTCCAAAGAAAGTACATGAGCAGACAACATGAAACTTTAGACTGCAGAAAATTACACACGCAGTTATCAAACTCACATCTCAGAGGACATGTGTGACAGCTGAATGGCATCCTTTTGTAACGTTTTTGGCCAGGAGGTTGGGTAAACCTTTTGCCTTTTCAATGGTTGGATTAGCAAAATTGTTACCAATAAAAATTTCGCTTCTGGCGGGAGGGGGGCGCCCAAAATAATGACTGATCCCTTATTGAACTATAGCGAGGGCGATTCGGCGAAATAAAACCGGAAGTGATGATATTTTCTGAGGGGCAAGTTAAGAATATAAAACCGGCCACATACCTTCGATGTTTCATTTTTTAATTAACGCAAGTATTTGTCACCTTTCTTTCCGATTTCATATCGTTCGAAATTATTGATGGTAACATTTTTTAAATAAAACGAGTTTTCTTCAAAATTTTAAAACTAGTTAAAATTCATCACTCCTTTGTACAAATATTTTGTCGCCATTTTGTTTGCGTGACGCCGCGCGTGGTTTACGCGAATCGTATCACTCGGGTGATATGAACAAATCACCTGGGTGATGATTCAAATCATCCACCAGATTAAATACGATGACGTATTTCGTGATTCGATTATAAATTTGATGCTCTCGTGGCACCACAGGGAGCCCCACTATGAGTTATGATTGAAATAATATTGTATTTATTTTTAAAAACCTACTTGAATCCCTTGATAATCGATTATTTCTTCTCTCGAAATTCTGTAAACATTTTAAACTGCTTGAATCATTATACTATCACTCTACATGAAGTATAGGTGATCGCTGACAAGTAAGAACGCGGGCGCGGAAAGACGAAGGGTTGAAACTTCGACTAGATGACATTTCTAAATGCCTTAAAATTCACAATTTATCGGTGTTTTCGAATTTATCGGTGTCTTTTTGGATATATCTTCACAACTGATGTAGTAGATTCGATAAACGATTGATTTTTCGTATGTTTTTACATGAAACACTCGAAGCGTTTTTTCGCACAATGTGTTCCATAAGTAGGTTGTTCTCGTGACGTCAAGTATAATGAGTCCGAGCTATTTAAAAGGTTTACAGAACTTCGAGAGAAGAAATAATGGATGATCAAGGGATTCAAGTAAGTTTTTAAAAATAAATACAATATTTTTTCAATCCTTACTCACATTGGGGCCCCGTGCGAAATTTCCGGAGAACAACCTACTTATGGAACACATCAAACGATGACCCGCCGAAGTTTCAACCCTTTAGTTTAATTCTTCCTTCTTTCGCCGCCTTCGTCTTTTCGCGCCCGCGGTCCTTACTTGTCAGCGATCATCTATACTTCATGAAACGTCATGTAGAGTGATAGTATAATGACTCCAAGCAGTTTGAAATGTTTACAGAATTTCGAGAGAAGAAATAATCGATTATCAAGGGATTCAAGTAGGTTTTTAAAAATAAATACAATATTATTTCAATCATAACTCATAGTGGGGCCCCCTGTGGTGGCACCAATTGCACTTTGAATTTCAGGTATAATATTGTTTGAAACCGTCTGGAATTCAGTCAAAATTATGATCTTTGTGACCTAACATAATCTTAACGCATTCAGAATGTGTAATCAGTCAAAACTATGATCTTTCTGACGTAACATAATTTTAACGCATTCAAAACGTGTAATCAAGCAGGAAAAGGAAAAAGTTTCTTCCAAAACAACAAAATAGCAAAAGGAAGATTTAAAGAATCACATCCTCTAAAATGTGAGCCATATATGGCATCAACTTTTTTCTACTCACGATGTATTGTTTATTATCACAAATATGTTTCCCGCTGTATTAAAAGCAGCAATTGAAAACATACTTTTGCCCGCATGGCATGCAGACCCTAACTCTGTCCATGCTAAACGTTCTACTTCGTAGGACATTGCTGGTTTTTATTTGGCTGTGGTGTCAACGTAGATATAGATGTGATATTAGTTCTATTTTGTTTCTAGAACTCTAACCCAAACCGCTTACAGATCTTACGGTGGTCACCCGTATTCTTACAGTGATCCGTCTGGTAAATTACATTTCACTCCAGTTCAACAAACTCCTGATGGAATGGTAGGTCAGCTTACAAGTTTACACTAATTGTACTTAATGACAGTGTAACGTTGTGGTTTTACAAGACTTTTACTATATAAAGATATATCTAGCAGTAAAGTCGGTCTAACTTCGTACATGTATACATTCCAAATGATGTCGGCCTAATCCCGAGACAGCCTTTTATGCATAATTACATATTCTATGGTATGCTAATTGTCCTGTAAAATACAAATACCGACACAGGTAACAGATCAGGTTGCGAAGAGCACGATGTACAACCACCTTAATTAAAAATATATTAAGCTGAACTTCGGCGTTTCGAGTCTTCGAGAAAAGCCATTCGTTGGGAAGTTATAGTAGCCGCCACTTCCAACTTCTTGTACTAATTTCCCGACAAAGCGCCGTCGCTCGAAACGTCGAATATAATAATATATTTTCAAGGTTGTTTATCTCCTGTCTGTATCGTCACTTTAATTTATCGAGATTTTAAATTATGGGACTGAATTAGTAAACGTGCATGCATCCATTTCTGTGGATATGCAACCTACAGTTAAAACCGTTTATAAATGATGTAGTGATAAAGTTTTAAAACACTTCGACATGTCGAAAGAAGGCCCTTAGTTGCACCCGCAACAACATCCCGCAGTACAAATAATTACCATATTCTCAAAATATTTATTTATATTCCCCAGGGTGGCTTGGTTTGGTCTCCTTACGCGACAGAATACGCAATGGAAGATTTTTATCGAAATGTAAGTATTTCGTTCGTATTACAGTCATGGCAATGGAAATGTTCCAAAAATATTCTACTAATTCATTTCCTCGCACGGACCAATTCATTTGATATTTTCTGCAACTTCATGTATTTGATCATTTCTGGTCATTCCTGCCGTTTTATGATTGGTCAATTGCACCAAAACCAAAGGTGATTCGGGTGGAATTTATGACATTTTCAAACAACTCAGCAATTGAATTGGTTCGTGTGAGCAAATGCATGGTAGAATATTTTAGATACACTTCCGTTGCCACGACTGTAAGTCCTGGTCTACGACTGTAAGCCCTAAACAAGCTAGAAAACATTCTTGTATGAAATATCCGGATGGTTCTTCGAATATTTCCCCAGTTTGCCCACTCTCTGAAACATCGTTATCAAAAAATGCTGCCTGAAATGTTACCTAAGAAATTTAAAAACATGTTAACTGATTTTCTACGTCTGACTTTCTCTGCGGCAACAAAGTTTCCTTGTTAACTTCCCTAAGAAAAACATAATTTATAAGATGTTTCATTATAACTTCTCTCCAAATAATCTATTTCCTGATAGTATAATTTTTGTCCAAGCCTTTATACTGTTCATGAAGAGGCCATTAAGGTTTAAATTTTGGTTGCATACCAAAGTATAACCGACAATAAAATTATAGTATTCTAGTTATCGTTGATTAGTCATCTATATATTATATATTTCTGTAGGTTGAAATGCCGGGTACATTGGATTCCAAAAATTCCAGTTTCTTGTCAAAAATGCCAGAAACTCCTCTTGGTACAATGCCCGAGAGCACTGGCGTACCACGTGATGCTGTGATTGACATGCCCGACGCTGGGGAACGTGGGACTACGACGGGAGAGTCCGCGGAGCCACTAGTGCACGCGATTAAAGATGAGCTATTTCGGTTGGCATCGGGACGCACTCCCGTAAAACACATGTGAGTGCATAAACAAAATTTAGAGAATTTTCCATCATTGAAGAATATCAATTGACTGTACATCTGAAGTGTCTTCTTGGATGATGCATCTCGCAGTGAAATACGTCACAACACTTCCGTCGCAACGTCTTTGTTTGATGCATGGGAGTGGAAAAATGGCATACTCTTTGCCCACCTTTTTATATCGTACTATTTTGCTAACGAAACTGATGTACTTACTGGATTTTGTATACGTGGATGGTTTGGCATATTTTCACTCGTTTTGCATTGGCGTTAATTAGTCAAGTGAACATGAGACCAGAAATATAATAAAGGAGAGTCTGTGCCTGGAGTGCTAACTTTTAGGATTTCATTTCCTGACTGAAGAAAGTAGCATAGTCAAAACAGAACAGGACAGGACACAATGTGTAATCCAATGTTCAGAAAATGACATTTCGAAAGGTTGTCTTTTGTTTGGAGTAATGATATTTCGACAGTGTAAAGTAATTAAGACTTCGTGGTATATGAACAGCATCCTAGCTATAATCAAGCTATCTTTAAGTGGTCATTTTGGTCAGATACTCATAGTGCGTGAAGACAGAAAGTTGTGTCGCGGTTTTGGGCATTACTATCTTTCAGTCAATTCTGGTCGAAATATGAAAAAAATGCTGAGACGTCATCAAGATTAAGTTACAGATCTTACAATAATAATCTTTGTTGACAGGAAAACTATCTCACCAATGTCATTTTCAGAAACTGGTCCTGTAGACAGTTAGATTATATACATAAAATTAATTGAACACAGTGTTGTAGTTTTAAACGATTAAAATCGTACAAAACATGTCCGTGTAGTTAATATAACAGAGTAGATGGTATTTATTTGGAGAGAAACGTTAGCACAAATAATATTGAAAAGTATGTGCGAATTTATACAAACTTGTGTACAAATTGGTTGTCAAATATATTTAAAGTAGAGCACGCCCTATTTATTATCTTAAAAATAGAAGGAATATATGCTGATATGAACAGAGACTGTAATGTACAAAATTATATAAATCGAAAAGATTATATATATATATATATATATATATATATATATATATATATATATATATATATATATATATATATATATAAATAATATAAACTTTAAAAGACTTTGTTGAAAGTTGTATTTATTGTTGAGGTTGCAAAGAAAATCACTACCTTGTCGGTGGTTTTATATGTGATAAAAATCATGTTCATTTACATGAACTTTAGCCTTGATTTTTTCGGCCTTGACAACGTTTATTTTTAAATAAATTACTTCGCCAATGAACTAATTAGACTGGTCTTTTGCCCGACGTCAGAATGCGGGTGGACTGGATGTTGGGATGTGCCAGTTCGTGACACGATACATTTGACAAAATCTAAGATTTTTACATTTGTTTGCTCCCTCCTTCATCTTGTTAGTTAAACAGCCGTCCTATTGTCCGGCGAATTTCTTTTTACTCTATTTCGTAAATTTCTCCAAAATTTCAGCTATATCATTATTAATTTTTAATCATATTACTCAAATATTTTTATTTTTTCTTCCTACCGAAATCCATTTTTTCCGACTACGAAATCAATTTGCGACTGGGAATCGATATTTTCCCCACCATCTGATCACTGCTGGGGTTTTCCAACCGCCTCACCCCTCTTTACCGCCGCCCCTGCACTTGCTTAAGCTCCCAAAGAAAACGAAACACAACCGCATGCAGCGTCGAATTGCCTGAACAAATTTATTTCCTATCAAAGTTTTAACTGCAAAAATACACGTTATTTAATCATCGTTCATGTGCTCTCTATGTTCATGGACAAGCCATCCAGTTGACACCAATTCGATAAGTGATAGATGTATCCCATGGCTTGAATCTAATGTTGAATCCGGTTCTGGTTACAGATTCCACAGTAGCATGAACACGAACATTGTGATCTTTGTGAGTGTCAACCAGAGTTAAGCCAATCACTACTTTTGGTATATCCTTAAATGCGGGGACAAAACGGACATTTACAATTTGGCCCCTTCCAAAACATATTTTTGCAGCAGTTGTACAATATTTTGATTGAACATATCCACTTTTGCCTAAACAGAAATGAAAAAAAAAATGTAAATAAGTTTCACTGCAGTTGTCAGTGTTAAAAGTGCTTAACTTTCTTTCATTGGGGGGGGGGGGGGGG
>CACRXK020003600.1:0-23070 GCA_902702795.2 Paramuricea clavata | reverse complement strand
GGCTCCCTTAAGATTTAAGCAAGACTGAAATAGTCTATGAAAATATATCAAATTTGTACTAATTTAATAAGATTAGTGGATTTATTCTACAATTAAAACACCGCTGCTGTTTCAATTTATTTCTGTTCGATTTTTAAGGCCACACCAATAATCTGATATTTTGACTTTAATAAGTCCATCTTGTTTTAAAGCCAATTTATATATACAATTATATAAATTCAAGTTAATGGAGCAATGCTCATTTGCAACCTATTGCTAAGCTGGTGTTTTCATATTCATATGTTGTTGTTTATTACATTTAAATTGTGCAAAGGTGCTTTGTCACTCAGACAGTACAAAGTTCATATCATCATATGCCTGCCAGGAGCTGCTTGTTTTTAAAATCTCAAAGGTCACTTCGTGCTCGTCACATGTATGCACATGCACAGGTGATGATACAACAGCTACCAGCCAATGATAATACAGTTTCCTCAAACCGCCAAAACTGACCAATCAAATTCAGAATAGGCAATGAAAAGTCAAAGCATGCTCGGAATATATCACTTTGTTTAAAGTTTGCAGAGCTATAGGATATATCAAAAGCTGCTCAAATTCCTTAATCCCACCAACCCACCACTTCTGGCCAGAGGTATCCATTCATCCAAAGAGAATTTATTGATGGAAACAGGATGCTGTGTCCACATGAGAAGACATGGTGATCACTAGACAGAGGACTATGCTGTATCGGGGAAATATTAGATACACTGGGAGAACACTTGTACTGAACTTAATTGTACTGTGCCTCCCCAAATAATTATTAGAATATTATATACATTGGTGTTAATTGTTACTTTTATATTTAAAAAAAAATATATATATATATTATTGGTTTTCGGGGTTAAAGTGCTCCCAATGGTCAACTTCAGGCCCATAGACTCAGATGTATTGAATGTAATCAGTCGAATCGTAGGTACTGTCCAAGGGGATTACCACCCCTTGGTTCAGGTCTATGTCAGAGGGGGTCGCTACCCTTCGGGCAGAGCTCCTATGGAGCATTCAGTCTCTCCTAGCGGGTCTTATATACACCCCCGCGGGATGATCATAAGCTATAATGAGTCGTTGGGATCAGACCATAGTTTAAGTGTAACCGGAGTACTTTACCCCCAAAACCCATTCTCCCACATATTAAATCGTGTTCGCGTTTTTCTTGTCTCATATAACAGAGCAATTGAACCATTAACGAAAATATTGCCTAGCTAAAATTCAATAGGGTTCCGAAAGATCCTGTTAAAACAAATCAGAAAACTCATGTTGTATATTCTATGACATGCGGTGACTGCGCGAAAGAGTATCTGGGTCGGTCCAAACGCCAGTTTGTCAAGTTAAGAACATAGGTCGGAATGCTAAAATTATTACAAATCACTTACATCAACTCTCATGTGTATTGATATCCTTAGCTGGGTATTTTATGCCAACAGTTTTATTGTTGAACTGTTAAGGGCTAAGTACATTTTTGTATCGTTATAGGAAACATTTGAGTATGACTCAGAATTGTGGAAAAACAACCAAACGTTGAACGTTGAAGAAGGAGTGGACGGAAATGCCCTAGAGACCAAGTTGTCCTCGTACAACAACACACCATTCAGCAAGATTTGTCTGGGAATGACTGTCAATTCAGCTGGATCTTCTATAAAGTGGATTGGTATTCAATATAAAGCAAGCTCGCTCTACAGTTTGATGGCAGATGGAGTGTTTAAATCAGTAAATGTTGACAAATCACAGTGGGAATCTCCCTTATATGATTTAAATCTTCCGAATAAATGTCAACATAAAGGTTTCAATACACATCTACCTAATAGAGAAACGAGTACGAATTGGTTATCTCGCTCAGAAAACATGTGGCCAGGAAGAAGGCTTGATTGGATTTGGCACTGATCTCAATGGGTACCGTTGGTATAGTGGATATATTTATCCTTCCCGCCAAGGCAATGGGGCTAAGCGAATCTCAGCATTCGGGTATATCTATGTCGGCTAAGTAATCGTGAAACTTAAGCCTAGTTTCCATTTGGTCGTTAGTGGTCGCTGGCACAACAAGTGGCTGATGTATTAGAGTGTCAACAAAACTTTATGAAACTCTGCAATCATTAAGACTGATTTGCATATAACACACAAAAAGACTATTGAAATTAGACTATTTCACATCTACCGCTTGTCGTGCCAGCGACAACTAACGACCAAATGGAAGCTAGGCTTTACTCTCAGCTTATTTACCATTTATGCACTACAGATAATCAATATTATGCCAGTTTTACTTCGTGCTGTAACGCCAATAATTTTGTTCAAAATGTCTCCATTCAAACGAACGTTTTTGCGTCACTGTATCGGCTGTCCCAATGCGTTGCTCAGTGGTGGAAATCATGGTGGAGCGGGGGGGGGGGTGCGACAGCCCTTCGACAACCTTCACGGAAAATGACGAATTTTCGAAAATTTTGACCTAAAAGAGGGCTAAAATGGGGTGTAGTCATTCTCAGCGGCCAAACATTTTTTGTATTTTCATGGCGGGAAGTGATGGGTCCGCGACTCTCGGGTTGTGTTTTTATTCATTTTAAAAGGGCAAAAAAGGAAATAAACTTTATTTATTTCATGTAAACCTGATTTTCTTCATCTAATCGATCTGTCTATTTTCCCACTGTATGTGTGAGTAAATCTGTATTTTTCGTTGCGAATTCAACCACTAATTTCAAGCTTTTTTTTTTTAATAAATCTGTATTTTTATAAATTGGGAATTTATTTTAGCTTTGGTTGTTTCGCTTTCTTGATTTTATGGTGCTTTTCAGTTTTCACACCATTATTTAGCTTATTTCAGTCCGTTTTCCTGACCTAAAACTGCTTTTTAACTACAGTTTTCGAGGCAGTTTTTAGCCAATTTAATTCCATACATGTAAGAAAATGTTGTTTTTTAATTTTTATTTAATAAAATCACTTTGATGATTCATCAAAGTGATTTTATATCATGATTGCCTTATAAACTTAAACTGTTTATTTTAATGAGTTATTGATGTGTGTGAAACCCTTGTCAATAGGGGCAATACAGATATTTTGGAAGATTGAGTGACATTTGTGTTTTGTTTTGTCACTCTTTGTCATTTACAAAAACAACAATCCCGCGCTGTTTTGCTTTCTTTTCACTCAAATATCGCATCTTTTAAATAAATAATAATTAAAATTTAAAACCGAACCCAAACAAAACACCAGAATTCAACTTTTCATTCAAATTTCGTCTGTTTTTCACCAGATTTTTACTCGGAAAGTAAAGAAAAATATGAAAGTTTTGTTGACCGCGCACGTAAGGGGACTGAGAATGACGCGCAAGAATGCCTTCAATTTCCGCCATGTTTGGCTTCACTTTTGGAGCTCGAGTCAGCCTTCCATGTTATATAGTTCAGTGGTAAAAGCATGCAAACTTTGTGTTTCGCCGCCATCTTGGAAGAAAAATTTTAAAAAATTATCTCGAAGGTCAATGAACTTTGTGACGTCATTGGTTGGGTAGCACCAAAACTACAAGAGAGAATTCGATTGCGTACGTGTCATGTTAGCTAAAAATATGTCGTTTTGAGCGTTATACTGGCCAGCACTCTTCGCAATCAAACAAGAGAAGTCTACACTATCAGATAAAAACATATCAAGCGACTGGGAAAGCAAGGAATGGCGCGATTTACAATACAGGTAATTGATCACAAAATATTGCATTAGTATTTACCTTTTTACGCTCGAATTTCTGCGTTTATTTAACACGGAGTAGGATATACACTATGACAAATAGTGTTACAAACAAGTTACATACTTGGTAAACTTTTCTGCCTTTTGTTTTGGCTCAAAATGCACTACGCGTGGTAATACACGGTATTATATAATATATTTTGTGGCATAAATTAGCAAACGCGCTTATTTTTAAAATGGCGGACAACTGTTGAACTTTTTATCAATTTTTTTCAACAACTAAACGCGACAAACCAGCCAAAATATGAAATTAAATATTCCGTAAGAATACAGCTATAATAGATATGAGTAATAAAAATTTTGGTTGCCAATGTCCTTTAAAGGTGATCTACAGTCCGATCTGCGCATGTGCACAAATGAGCCCACTTTTTATGATACAAACAGTTTAACTATGTTTTGAATTCTTGAAAAGCCTAATTGTTGTTTCTTGATCATTTATTATACTCTAGAAGCTTGAAAATATAAATAGTTGTCGAATAAAGCTCAATATTTTGGACACAAAAATGTAAACAAAGGCTTTGTTTGCATACGGACTGTAGATCACCTTTAAGAGATTCAAAATAGGGCATTTAAATATTGCAAGTCTGGTAAAGCATAAAAACGAATTTGTGGTTTTTCTAGCTAAACAACCTTTTGATGTAATTTGTATCAACGAAACTCGACGACTCCATGCATGGACAACTCTAAGGTTAAAATACCAGGTTACGATTTGATAAGACCGGATAGAAAGTGCAACAGAGATGGAGCTATTCCTCTTGCTGTTTACTATTACCTTAGCTAGTATATTTACCTATAGGGAATGTTATTCCTATATACTAATAGACCTGGCTTAATTCCAGTTAATGCAGAGGTAATTTGTCATGAAATTAAAAAACTGAAAGCTCAGCAAGTTTTAATTGTTAGTGATTTTAATGTGATTTTAACTGTGACATGCTGGGCAGCAACTATACGAATAACAACTCCAAACGAGTGGATGACCTATTACATATCTATACCAACTACAGCAACACATTGATAAGCCAACCCAAACAACTGACTCAACAAAAACACTAACAGACTTTATAATTACAAAAAGTGACGATACCAAAATTCTGATTCAGGAGTGATTGCATTGGGAATAAGTGATCATGTTCTGGTGTATATTTGTACAAGATGATCCGAAGGTTTAATTTATTACCGACATTAATCGACGAAATCGCTTATAGCATCAAAACCGTTAATGCCGATATTGCCCTATTCACTGAAACTTGGTTGCGTGATACCGTTCCTGATATTTCTATTAATATCAAACATCAACTTTATAGAAGAGCCGTGCCAACCGGCTTCATGGAGGCGTATGTATGTACGTAAAAGATTCAATACATTGTAACATCTTAGCAGACCTAAATCACAGTGATCATGAAGTTCTTTGGGCTAATCTTCGACCAAAACGCTTACCACGTGGTATCTCAAATATCATAGTAGCTGTAGTATATCAACCTCCATGCAGCCGCGGACGACGCCACTATGAAGGACTACCTTATATCGTCCTTGGAGATCTTAGAGATAAAATACCCTAATTGCGCAATCGTACTAGCTGGAGACTTCAACAAAACGCTCCTCCCCTTGCTCCAGTCTGCTGTGAAAGTCTTTCAACTTAAACCGGTCGTTGACTTCCTTACTAGAGGAGATAGAACTCTTGACCAAATTTTTACCAACCTTACAGAGTATTTCTCACCCCCGTGTAGCTTACCCGCATTTGGTCTTTCGGACCATCAAACTATATTTATCTCGGCTAGAATTCGTGATAAAACCTCTAAGCCCAAACGCAAATTAATTACGACGAGAGATAAACGACCCAGTAAAATAGCAAGTGTTGGTCGATTTCTTCAACAAGTACCTTGGTCTGACTTGTTCTTCCCAGCTCAGTCAAGTGAAGATAAACTTAACATCCTTACAGATATAATAAATTTTGGCCTAAATACCATCATGCCCGTGTCAACCATCAAGATACATGAATCAGATCGGCCCTGGATGAACACTAATCTAAAACAGCTCATCTCTCGTCGCCAAAAAGCTTTTACATCTGGTAACAATCCCCTCTACAAAATTCTAAGAAACAAAGTCAATCAAGCATGCAAACGCTGCAGAAAATCCTACGTTAACAAAGTTAAAGAAAATCTGCTGCAGAAAATCCTACGTTAACAAAGTTAAAGGTTTACGAGATTCCAAGCCCCGTGACTGGTGGAGAGAAGTTAAACAGATTTGCGGCGCCAGTAAAATTCCTAACCTTATTACTCCATCCAAACCTTGTCTGTGATAAGGAATCTCTGGCTGAAAACATCAATTCGGCGTTTGTCAACATAATGAATGATTCTTTACCTCTGTCAGTTTGTATACGTGTAGAAATGGCTGATGATCGACCAATATCTGTCACTGAACACTCTGTCGCAAGAAAGCTTTTAGAGCTAAATGCTTCTCGTGCCAGTGGTCCCGACAACCTCCCTAACTGGGTGCTTAAAAATTTTGCGTATATTCTAGAGGCCCCAATTGCTGATATCCTAAATACTCGTTCTTGGAATGTAAAGTTCCTGACGCATGGAAACTTGCCAATGTCTGTCCTCTGCCTAAGGCATCTTCTATCTGCAACATCAATGAGGATTTAAGACCAATCTCTCTAACACCCACCCTCTCAAAAGTTGCTGAGAGCTTCATCATAGACATTGCGTTGAAACCTGTTCTACTACCTATTATCGACCCAGGCCAATTTGGGTTCATCCCAGGATCGTCAACTACTCTAGCACTAATCTCTATGTTCCATCATTGGTTACGAGCTACTGACGGCACCGCATCCACCGTAAGAACCATACTTTTAGATTTCCGCAAAGCTTTTGACCTTGTGGACCATAATATTTTAGTCGCCAAACTGTTTAGTATAGGCGTAAAACCCGCGGACGTCAATTGGATAATTGATTTCCTAAGACATAGAAAGCAGAGGGTTAAACTAAACAACATCGTTTCCGATTGGCTTGACGTCCCAGCAGGAGTGCCTCAAGGAACTTGTCTTGGTCCCTGGTTGTTTTTAGTACTAATCAGTGATCTTAAGCTACCTCATGAATCCTTACCTATGTGGAAATTCGCCGATGATTTCACAATCTCTGAAGTGATACCACCCTCCAAGCAAAGCTCTCTTCAGCAAGCTGTTGACTATATCGATGCATGGTCTCAAGAAAATCGATTACAATTGAAACCAACTAAGTGTAAAGAAGTACGATCATGTTTCAAGAGAAACCCTCCATCATTCCCTGTAGTCGAACTCAATGATTTCCAGTTAGAAAGAGTTAGCGTGGCCAAAATTCTTGGCGTAACAATCCGGGACGATTTTAAGTGGAACGACCATATCGGTATTGTCACCGTAAAAGCCGCAAAACGACTGTATCTCTTGAGACAATTAAAAAGAGCCGGGATCTGTCCAAAAGATCTTATCACTTTTTACTGTAGTGCTATCAGATCACTTCTGGAATATTCGTGCCAGTTATTTCATCGGAGTCTCCCTAAATATCTGTCAAATGAACTTGAGAGTTTCCAAAGGCGCGCTATGCGTATCATCCACCCGGACTTGAAATATGCTGACGCGCTAAAAGACGCCGGCATTTGCACTCTCTTCGACAGACGAGCCCAACTATCAAGTCATCTTTTTGAAGATATTGTTAATAATCCGAATCATGAGCTCAGTGGCCTACTTCCACCGCAAGCACATCATCATAACGATTTAAGGAGCGAACGAAGGTTTAATGTACCTGTTAGTAAGACAGATCGTCTTAATTTAAAAAATCTTTTATTGTTAGTCATAGCTTAAATATGTAAATTTTAACAACAATTAATCTATCATGTTTCGCTCGCTACTCTGGTTTAAATAATATGCATATGTGCGTATTATATATGCATCTATGCATCTTCTTGGCAGGTATATATTATATATGCATATATGCATCTTCTTGGCAGGTGACGTCATCCCTTGGGTATTTAAGAAGCCACGATCGCAGTTTTAGATCACCCCTGATGAAGACACTAGACTGGAGTGTCGAAACGTTGGGTCTTGATTACAATTCGACTGGGCTTTGTAATCATTTATTTAAACCAGAGTAGCGAGCGAAACATGATTGATATACCTGGTTGCAGTGAACGAACTAACTTTATAACAATTAATCTAGGTGATAAATTGACTTACTCAGTTACTTTTATTTTTAATTATTCAGAATTGTTGTAATAATGTATAAAACTCAATTGTTGTAAATATTCACATAATTCAGTCTATGACTGCAAAGTGTTTTATTTGAATAAACGAATCTAATCTAATCTAAAAAAAAAAAATCTCTCTCACTGTGGCGTCCCAATATTTTTGTTGTAGTATGGTGGGACAACACACTGAACACAGAGAGACATTTGGAGCCAATCAAGTAAAGGCAAGGAGAAAGAACTGCAATCATTTTCAAATGTGTTGAGTGATATCCTAACCAGGCCTGCGGAGAAGTTGCGTAAGACAAATCTTTCCCAGCGAGGCAGCGACACCCTGTCGACGTTTGTATCATTGTAAAACGAGACGAACGATTTGTTATTCGACTTGCAAATTTCCATCATGAAATTATAGAGGCAATGTGCAGGGAAACCGGGGTAATATACTCCTCTCTCGTCGGCCCTGACTCCACCTGCCTATTATTCCCCACTCTTGCACAACTCTGCGTTTCACCGCATTACTTTGGTGTGGTACTGAAAAGAAGGAGCTTGGCTTCAATAAAATGTTCACCCAACCAATATACTATGCAGCGCAAGAGGGAAATAGATTTTTTTGTAATAATTGCATCTTTCGACTGATCATGCATCATCTACAACCGCGAGTGTACTTACAAGTTGCTTTTTGTTGGTGGTCCCAACGATCGTTCATTAAATTTTTGGTTAGTGATTGGAGAATGAACCTTCTTACTCGCAAGTACTAAATGGAAGTTGCTTGAAACTGCTTATAAATTCTTGATGTTTTAAGCATTTCAACAAAATGTGACTTCTATCTAACTTATAGTACAACAGCAAGAAAACTGCCTTCTTTATTAAAGGTTGCGCTTGATGTAGAAAATGTATTCACTCATGGCTATATGTAACAAATTTAGTAAGAGTTAATTACCGAGAACCGAGGCATTTAGTGAAATACAGGCCGAGGCGCGCAGCGCCGAGGCCTGTATTTGACTAAATGCCGAGGTTCGAGGTAATTAACTGACTTATTACATGATTGAGAAGGTTTTCACAAAACAGCTCTTACGCTTGTGGGACGTAACACAAGTTTGAGTATGCGCACTATACACGCTTTAAAATGTGGTTAAGCATGCGCAGTATATCATTTCACGTCCCACAAGCAAAAGAGCAGATGTCACTGTATAAATTCCCTGCACAAGCAAGTTTGATGGTTGATCCAGCTAGTCCTCGTGCGCCGAATGATAGATACTCTTACCTAATGGTAGAGTTTTGACGGGCTCTGAGGTACACGGCTGTTGTCTCTTTCCCGACTGGAGACGGTTCAGCGTTTATCGAGTTGGAAAGAGACTAACCTGTCATTAGGTACTTACCCAGATAAGTACATCATGAATATAGTTTAAATGAGGTATTTATCTAGATAAATACCTCATTAAACTATTCATGAGGTATATATCTAGTTAAATACCTCATGAATATGAATTTTTTTTTTTTTCTGTGTTGGTGTAGTGTACTCAGGTGAATATGATATTTGTGGTGTTACTCTGAGTCTATACCCACACCGGGCGATATGAATTTCTAGTAATATGAATTACTAGATATCCATATCTAGTAATTCATATTACTAGAATACATTGGTATCGAAGGAACTAGATTCTGTTCCGAAATATCACTTACTCGAACCGTCCTGACCGCGTAGCTCAGTTGGAAGAGCATTGGGCTAGTATTCCAAAGGTCGTAGGTTCGAATCCCACCGTGGCCGGGCATATTTTTCAAGCCCGCCCGGTGTGGATATACACTCAGAGTAACACCACAAATATCATATTCACCTGAGTACACTACACCAACACAGAAAAAAAAAAATTCATATTACTAGAATACATTGGTATCGAAGGAACTAGATTCTGTTCCGAAATATCACTTACTCGAACCGTCCTGACCGCGTAGCTCAGTTGGAAGAGCATTGGGCTAGTATTCCAAAGGTCGTAGGTTCGAATCCCACCGTGGCCTGGCATATTTTTCAAGCTCGCCCGGTGTGGATATAGACTCAGAGTAACACCACAAATATAATACCTCATGAATAGTTTAATGAGGTATTTATCTAGATAAATACCTCATTAAGCTATTCATGAGGTATTTAACTAGATATATACCTCCTCATGTGTGCATTGAGCAATTCAAATTCATGCATCAGCCCCGCTCTTCCCTGCTGAAAATCAAATCCCTCCCCGGGCTTTCAGATGGACGAGTAAATTACGCTAGATACAAGGTCTTGAATAACAAAAGAAACCGACTCAATCATGTAATAATGAGCATTAGTATAATTACATAGGTGATTATTGAAAATTCTCCACGCTGATTGGTTGCCGTTGAGGTGATTATTACGCGATAATCACCTAAGCGATTTTCAAAATGGCGGTCGAAGCCGTTTTGTCAATTAAATGACGAAGAAATGTGCATTTTTAATTTTTTTTCCAAATAATCACCTATGAAATTATACTAAAACAATTATTCACCTCAGGCTCGGTGATTATCGTGAATAAAAACCTCGACTTCGTCTCGGTTTTTATTCACCGATAATCACCTCGCCTTCGGCGAATAATTGTTAAATAGCTACATGTAAAAGCGGCTAGCTACATGTAAAAATACATTATTATTAGGAAGATAATGCATCATTGATGTTAATGTGTGTTGTGCAAAGCAAGCAAAGGAATACGAATTAAATAAATGTTTATATACCATGCATTAATTACTATATCCAAACGTAGGCCTACATGATTGTGTTATATAATATTATTATAAGTATTAGCATAAAAAGAGGCGAATTAGCTATTAAAATGTTTAACATATAATATCGACATATTACGAAAGTCACCGAACTGTGGAATCGCATCAAAAATTCGTATCCTCGCCACTCCCACAAAGGTCTAACGACCGCACCAAGATTGCATGCTCGTCCTGAATATCTAATGAGTTCACTTTTAAATGACGATATTAATTAAGTTTCTTTATAATTAGCTTTATTGTTTATGTATTTGCTGCTTTACAAAATGTCGCTTTCACAGAAGCTGTCTTCCTTTCAATATCAGTGCATGCCGGTTAATTTATTAAATAATTTTTCTTTTAAAAACCTAATTCAAAGGACTATGAAAGAGTCTGTGTGTTAAAATAAATTAATTTCAAAGGAGAAGATTCTCGACTACAAGTAAATAAATAAGAAAAGAGCTGCTTGTAAACATTTCAAGATTGAATTGAGAACATTTTAGTTTCTATGTATCTAACAACATTCCTATACATTACATAAACGGGGTTGAAAATTCTGTCCTTAAAAGTTATAAATCTCATTGCTTTAGTCGCCTTTAGACATTTGGTAGGAAAATATATACTGCATAAACGAATGATAGGCGATAGGAGAAACGCTATCACAATGTTGCCATGGTTGCCACTATTTTTGAAGCTCTTCATATTTTTGAAACAACACAACTTAAAACTGACGAACATTGCATGACCTTGCAGTATTTGAACTTTGGATTCTTGAGTGACGTTTTGATTAATTAATTTTCCTAAATGCTTTACTGGAAATACATGTTGTGGGTTATAAATAGTTGTCGGCGTTGAAAATGCGATAGTTTATTGCATGAACGATTGCATGTGTATAATTAAAAGTGCTGCATGATGATTTAAAGTAAAAGCTTGTATATCGTTTTCGCTATCGAGTTCAATTCATTAAAATGAAGATTGGAGTTGTGAGAGGATTACAGATACCTATGTAAAACACCATTTAGCCTCTTTAGTTCATGATATTTAACTGTGCCTTACATTCTTTGATCAGTCGTTATTCATATATGTGACGTAGCCTAAATTCCGGACATTTGCATATCAATAAAACTGAAATAACTCGGACACAAATTGTGCAAACGAAAATCTTCAAATAAGTTACAGTATCATTTCAAAAGTTCTTAGAAATGAGACTGGTGATAATAATAATTGACGTTAGGTGCACTTTAAATATAAACTCTCTTAACCGCAGCAATATGGAAAAGGATCTCACCAAAAGTGCTGCTGAAGAGCCTTGCGGCAAAAAAATTTCATTTTTAACAAGGTTCTTTCTACACGATGACAATTACTTTGTTTATATATCACATGCAGCCGCATTCTTTAAGTGCGAAATAATTTTGGTATTAGGATGTTGCATGCATGTTTATTGAACTAAAATTGAATATGTAGAATTATTATACTGTAAGTGTGATATTATATCTAACAATAATAAGGACAATAATGCATGTGTCCACATATACATTCCGTTTATATTGAATGATCACAGCATGCAATTCAACCCACTGCATTACTAACATACCGCTGTAAGCTTCGAGAAGTCCAATACTCAACTGATAGTGCCAAAGGAGTTATTCTTAACAAATTTCCTGTGGAACAGTTTTAAAAGATGGCTCGTTTAGGTTGTCTCGTATGGTCTGGTCTAGTTCTGTTCGGCGCGCTCTATATATTTCAAGCACTCGCATTGACAAGTTATATGGTAAGAAATATTGATACAGCGTACTGGGTCTTTATTCCACTGTTCCTACCCGCTCTAATATTCTTGAGCTGTTTCGGATGTTTTCTGCCAAAAGTTATGCACGAGAAAGCGGTTCGCTATGTCTGGTTCGTGTGGTTTTTATATACCATTGTACTGGTGCCTGCCGTTGCGATAATATTCACAAAAGCTGTTCCAGAATTGAGTACCTCAGATACATTTGGTCCTAATGTTTTAAAAACAATGCTATGTATAACACCTGTTTTGCTCATACTTCTACTCAATGTCACTATTTCGCCACCAAATCGAAGATTTATCGAGAGAGTGTCTACCTCAACTGCATTAGATTTATTCGACAGTATCGAAATGCTGGCAATAATATTGGAACAAAAGCAATTTAAAGAGGGCTCATTCGAGCTTGACAGCTCAATTGAGACTGCCATAATTGTGTTCGTTTGTATTAGTCTGTTCATTTCTCCCTTCGCATTATTTCAAAATAAAGTAAGGTATGGTGAAGTTACGGTGCGAAAGAAGACGATGTTGGTTCGTACTTCAATTCAAGTCTTTTTAGTCAACTTGACATTTCTGGTTATGAGATTCATTGTGTGGTTCCATTACGATTATGACGCTTCAATATTTATCACAAAGAACATCATTTCCATAGTGATTAGTGGTATTGAAATTAGCTCTGTCTTTGGCTATTTCAATTGCGGTATTGACAACAACGAAACATTTAATGTGTGAAATATTTAATGTTCGAAACTAGGTATATCAACAACTACCGTTGATTTAACAATTTTTTGCAAGTTGCGGCGTAGGGATTTATGAACGAATTAAACGTCTCTTTAATATTGTGTTCATTTGTAAAACCACTAGAGCACATAATGAAACCGTTTACAGAACAGCAATTGTTTATGACTTGCTCGTCTGCACAGGCCACTTTGACAATTTTTACTATGACAAGTACACTGTCTTGTTCAAAGCATATTATGATAGCCTTTGAACAAGTGCTCTTGTAAAGGAAAAAAATTGGAAAACTACAAATTTTGTTCATCCGTATGGATCAACAAAGAACATTTGACAAAGTATTAGCAATGTAAACACTATAGCATGCACGTGGTTGACCAGTCGTCATCAGTTGTTATAATAGGTGGTAACAGTTAAGGTGTCGTTCAAAAGGTCGAAACTTGTCACTATATAAATTGTATTGTACATTAACACAGTCACGTGCAATTGACAAAGAAAACTTTCTCGTAATACATGCTCTTAATCGACTATACGATTTGAAAGACATAATAAAAAACATCATGCATGCAGTGACATTGATACAATTTGCATCAAGAAATAAATAATTCAGCTATACGAGTAAATGCTCAAGTTATTTCGCAATGCGTTGATGTTATGAAAAATATCGCAAGCCATGCAATTATGTACTGTTTAATAAACGAGCAGGAGTGTTTTATGAGGTTTAAAGTCACGAGCGCGCAGCGCGAGTGGCTTTAGACCTAATGAAACACGACCTGCGAGTTTATTAAAGTGCATATGACAGGAAGTTTTTTATTTTCTTAAATGAAAGAACTCTCTAAGCTGTAGTGTAACTTATTTTTTCAGTTTCTTGTTTTCATGGTTTGTTCCCGAGATATTTCAATTTGTTTGTTATGTGAATGAGTGTGAATATGTCCGCTAATTTATGACGTCACGTTGGTTGCAAGCTCAACTTACACTGGTTATAAATCTATTAACTCTAAAATCTGTAGATATCAGCTCACGTTTTTCTTCAGTATTTTATCACATTTACAAGTGAGTGAAGTTAGAAATTCTTATCTTGGATGATGGCCGTGATATTCAACCATTTTGAAGAGATTGCAACCAACGTGACGTCATAAATTAGCGGACATATTCACACTCATTTACATACCAAACAAATTGAAATATCTTGAGAACAAACCATAAAAACAAGAAACTGAAAAATAAGTTACACTACAGCTTAAAGAGTTCTTTCATTTCAGAAAATAAAAAAAATCATGTTATATGCACTTTAAAGGCTTCAAACACGACTACAAATTCAATAGATATACTGCCTTATTAGTATTCTTTATATAAAGAATACTAATTAGGAGTGTTTTATCAGGTTTAAAACCACTGCACGTGACATATTATGGTTGACATGATTGCCAATAAGCTTATGAATTATTAATGTGTGTTGTGAGTGTTTGAATTTTAATTTATTAAAATTTTTTCGTGATTATAACAGTTGTATTACTACTTATTAAGCAAATTTTGAAAAGTTTTGTTCTATATTAAATAGGCCTACTCCGGGTTCAAAAGTCGCCTTAAGTCGCAGCGACATTGGGCGACTTAAGGCGACTTAGGAAAATTTGAGGAAAGTTTTGCCGCGACTTAGGGCGATTTAAGGCAACTTAGAACGATTTAAGGCGACTTAAGAGGAATTCCAGACAGGCGTATCTGGGATGTATATTGAACACCCCACTCCTGGATTACCCAATTCTGACCATAAGTCGCCAAAACTGGTTTGTTCCTTCATATCTTCATATATAAACAAACTTTGTCAGTTAGTTGGTTATGACACTGGATGATATACTACGTCTATAGAAATTGTATATAATTATGCCTATGGAAGCCAATCATAAAACATATCATTGTTGGTAGATGTCTACTGATAAAACACATGCACTTTTGCAAGTATAAATGCAAATACATTCCACATCATTATTGCTCAACTGTATCCCTTACTTTTATTAAATCACAACATGTACATACGTACATAAAATAGCGACATGTCTAACAGAAATACTACATATTTCTAATTAATTTAGTTTGGTTATCCATGAGAATAATTTTAAATTACCTTAATTTAAAGTGAACAAAAAATACAAATATCTATTCTTTGAAATGTCTTAGACTCTTAGTCAATGTTTTTGATGACGCACTGTGTAAAGTGGCATGGAAATTTTCATGTTTTATCATCCTGTACACGTTTTTGAAAATTGTTTCATCCTTTTCTGGGATCCAGCCAATTTGCTTTTCTCCATTGGAAAATAACTGTAGATAAGCCGCCATTTTTGTTTTACGATCTGCTCGCTGGCGTATAGCCCTAATTAGTCGACCTGAGTGGCGGGATTCTATGAGGCGTTAAAAAGGCGATAAAAACGCGGGCGTGCAGGCCGAACTCCGAAGAGTCAAATTGTACATATTAAAAATGGCGGCAATAGGTTGGTGCAAAAATGTATTAAACACATTATTAAAAGTGCTGAAGTGCACAATATTATATTTATTCATACGACTACGTCACTGTACAGCATTAGTGACAAACGATCGCAAACTGTTTTCCTTCCACCGCCTTGGGGAAAGAACAGTCAGTGCGCAGACTACTATAAATCTTGATGCATTTTGTTTTTGTTACGATATTTTAAAACATACATTGGGTGAGAGTATGAGAACATTGTTACATTGTAGTCGATAAAGACAGGGAGTCTATAAGAATGTATGGGCGGTGAAACGCCAGTGAAGCAGCTGAAACATGTGTGATGCACTTTAGGCCTGGGGCCTAGCGTGCACAACAAGGAGTTCTCGCAATCTCGAAACCAGAGCCCACAATCCTCTGTGGAGGCTTGCTGAGGCTCTGGGAAACACCGGCGACTTTTGCACGAAAATCAGTACATTTGGATCCAGTACTCCGCTCGACATTTATAAATAGACATTACTGCCGTCAAACATGAATTATGCCGTTGTTTAAGCTTATTACGACTTTAGTTCCGTTCAAAGAACACTTGCCATGGTTTTGAATTGTTGTAAGATACTGGTAGTGATTTATTTTAACTTGTTTAGTTAAGGTAAATCATGGAGTGTTGTGTTATTTTAAATACTATAGGCAACGGCTTATCATGACCTAATATGGTAATGCTGCATTGTTGTTATTCTACATTTTGTTATTGGCATATCAATATCTGAATAGTCTATTGATTTCATACGAGAAGCTAGGGAAGATTAATAAGTTTATTAAAATTATGCTGTGTGTTTCATTGATATGTTTAAACATAATACACAAAGAGAAATAAACTTTATATTAATTTTAAACGATGTTTGAAATCCGAATAACTAAATACGGCTCAAAGTTTAAATAATAATTAGCACTTGAAAAACTTTGAGGGCCGCCCGAGCTTGGGCCTGGGGACGAGGATGTTGAAAAACAACCAATCAGAGCCCGACTTTCACCGGCGTTTCCCACAGCCTCAGCAAGCCTCCACAGAGGATTGCGGGCTCTGGTTTCGAGACTGGAGTTCTCGAAGAAAATGTCCCAATGCCTTTTTTAAGGAATTTTCACTGGAGGGATGCAAAACAGGAAAAAAGGCAGAACGAAAAATATGAGTCGTCGAGGTTTGGCGAACGTGCGAGTCTGAAGAGAGATTTTGTAAAACTTTAATTTATTAACTTCAGCTACATTTTACTTTAAACAATAACTTCAACTCTTTGTAGCTATAATCGTACAGCTATAACCAGTGGCGTAGCCAAACCTTTATTTTGCGGGGGGCGAAGGGGGGGGGGGGGCGAACCTCACTAGGAGGGTCCGGAAAATTTTGAAATCTAGGGTCCTGAATTGCGATTTCATGCATTTTGAGTGTGAAATCTAGCAGAATTCCGAAGATTATAAAGTATATCGAAGACATGAATTTTTCCAGACATTTCTACTCGGAATTAAATAAATTGGAAAGGTCACCTTGAAAAATAGGAGGAGGGGTCAGTGTCACCTTATTTCCTCTCTGTGATGCTGGGGGGGGGGACCCAATGTGATTTTGATCAGAAATGTTGCATTTAAATCATTTTAGGTTATATGAGACACCATTTCCGCATTCTCAAAACTGCGATGCTTTTTCATACGATACAGAATAAATCTGAGAAGAAATATTCATGCTATGATGATGCATACATGTATTTAACAGTTAAGAATCTAAACTAAATCTATTCTTCTTGGAACCATATCTACAACTGCTTTAACGAGATTTCACAAATCAAGTTCCTCCAGTATATCGTCTTTTCCTGAGTCGACACGTACTTAATCAGTTTTAGCTTCGAGCATGTAACGTGTACCCTCCCCCGCCCACCCCAATTTCTCTACGGATTTAGCCTTTCTGAGAGAATGTTTTTTTGGCGATTGGGGGGGGGGGGCTCTTAATAATATAACTTGATATTTTTAAGAAACAAATTTTGCAATAAAACCTAACAAAACACAACGCCTCTGCGGAGGAGAGTGCTAGGAAATAGTCGCAAGGCTTGGAAAGGCTAGCATTTTATCGGATTGTTTGCATGAAATCTATCGCTATTATGAAATACTCTGTGAAGAACAATATGAATTACACACAAGATGGCTGTGGAGGAGGCTATGGAAGGGCATAATCTCATTATCAAGTAAATCAACTGCAATTCTGACAGCAATCATGAGCAATTCTGCTTCGCACTTCGGGGCAGAAATGGCTTTACTGGGGGGGGGGGGAATTCTTTCCCTGGAGGGGCAATTGCCCCCCCCCCCAGATATATAGTTAAAAAAGGCACTGCGATGTCCGAGAAACCTTTTTCTTGTGCTACACAGATCGTTAGCTACCGCTGTAGTGCTGAAAAAATGTTTCTGTAACGTTAATCACCGAAATATTTCAAATTCAAAACTATAAACTTGCGTGTCAACTTCGTCGGTTCTTACGTAGGCGGCAAATATTTTGGATTTTTTTCAGCGAGGAAACGGCCAAATAGTATTAAACTTTAGAGATGTGATGTACATGATGTTAAAATTTATTATGCAAGATTTCATCGTGTAGTTTTTGACCCTTTTTTTGCAATCGTTTATAGAATTTAACCTATTCAATTTTTTTTACAACACAACTGCTTTCGCAAATACGAGGTCTAAAAATACCTATGTAAAAACCTTGAAATCATATTTTTTGTTCACTTTATGTGCCTATCTGAAAGACAAGATATATGTTTTCATTGATGTGTATATATTTAGACATTATGTGAGTAATAATACAAGAAAATGTTATCTTACTTGGCAGCAACACTTGACCGCGTCGCTATTGGCGGCTTCGAAATTTTCAACATGAAATTTTTCCATAAAAAATTGAGATGCTTGCTGTAGCCCAAGAAGCTGGAAAAATCGCGCAATGACTGCCCTAACTAATAGGATCCATTTGACCTGAGTACGCCGGTAACACAACTTTTTTACCCTTTTTCACAATTTTCGCTCGAAGTCCACAACCCAAAAACTAAAATGGTTCTTATATCATTTCAAAGTGCTCAGGGGAATGGGACGAGTAAACAAAAAACGAAAGGCTGGAAAAATAAACTTATGAGTATACAAAACAATAAAAACAATACGCAAAACTGACCTGAATACACAAATGTACAAAGAAAAATGCGAATACGAAACCAAACAAGCCATAAAGTAAACAAACCATATCATTTAATTACTTAGAATTGTCCAAATATACTATTAAAAACATATTTTACCACAGCTAATGCCGAAATGCAAAATTCACTAATTCATTCTTCGTGGCAAACTTGAAATTGTGCTTTAATATAGTGCGCGGACATGACGAGAAAACCGCTACAAAACTGCCATTTAAACTGATGGCAATTCCAATTCTTCTGCGCTCAAGCAGTGCGCCATCTTGAAATATGCGCATAACACATGTTTCAAAGCTTTCACTGGCGTTTCACCGCCCATTCTTATAGACGCCCTGATAAAGACGACTTAAATAATTAATTACACACAAGATCTTAACTATTTATGTCTATAGCAAATCTGAACTATTTATGTCTATAGCAAAATATAGCAAGACTTTTTAGGCTTGTGTCGGTAAAAAAGTCAAGCCAAGTAGAGAAGTAGACCCTTCGTTTGCTAAAAAACCGAGACGTGCATGGTGTTACTTCATTTAGAAAGGACACAAACGAACACAGACGAAACGAGGAAATGCTTGACTGTTGGCAAGGAAGGGCAGCAGTTAACAGCAACGATTTCGTCTGTTGCGGCTGAGTACAACTTGCATGTGAGCATACTGTATAAAACATTATTTGAGGGGTTTTCCCTATGCAACTTAAATGTTCTGAAAACATTCTTAAATAGAACGTTTGCTTACAGTAATAAAGTAATAATATTTAACGATTCACTGTAATCACTGAGCCTGAGGCGAATAATTGTTTTAGGGAATTTTTAATGAATAAAATAAAATATCCAAATATCAGCTCAATTAAAATTCAGAAATAAAACTGTTTTCGACCTGTTCACGGTTACTATCTCTAACAGTGTTGCAGAAAATTTGAAATATCAGGAAATTTTCATCATCGAAAAGGGAAATTTTGATTTTGGTTATGGAAGCACTGGTCTTTGCTGTAGCGCCGTGCGGAAGTAAAAGACCCTGGCTTGCGAGGTTGCTAGGGAGTGCACGTTATATTCAAATTGTACTCGAAACCATGCTATTACCTATATACTAATTACCCCTCGTTGGTGAAAAATCAACATATTTGTAAACATGATATATATCTCAAGAGGTACGTATGACATGAATGATAAAAACCTAAAATAAGTTTTATTTTTAATAGTATACTACATACTCTTGGGGATGAACTAGAACTATGATGATTCAGGCAAAAATTATTTTTTGCGGGCAAAATAGTGAGAATACATATTATCAGCATGATACTGACTATCACAACTTTAATGCTATTGTAGATATTTTTATGATTCATGATTATTTTTATTTTTTTTTATGATTCGTATTTGCTATTGCAGATATTTTTATGATTCATATTTTTATGACTCATTTTTTTCTGTTCATCCCCAAGAAAATGCAATACAGAAGCTACACTGAAAGTTTGAAACCAATAGGTCAAAATCTTCTTGAGATATTGCCCATGCAATAACGGCCATTGGTGGTTTTTGAGATGTTGAAAAAAACTGCTTTAAAGTTGAACATCAGTATTGGTTTTCGGAACAATATTCACCTACAATTGATGAATAAACGTTATGAATGGACTCATTTAGTGCCAAAAGGCCCCTGCCTCATTTGCATCCTCGTTCCCGTGGCGGGTGGCAATTGGAACGTCCCTGCGACGGACGTTGCCTCATAGGTATTGCCTTCTCTTCCCTGATTTTTATCTTCCCTCTTCTTTTTCTGGCCACACACTACCTTCCTCTTCTTCTTTACATCCGGCTTAGCTCGATGATCTGCTTTCTTCACACGCTTTTTATCAGTATTGCAGACACCCTCTTCGGGTGATACGACAAAGTATAAACATCTCAGTGAAATCGTCTCTACTCTAATAGCCAAGGCTAAAAAGTCGTACTACCTGCCTGAAGTTCAAGTTCACCGGAAACGAAATCCAGCGAAATGGTGCAAGTCAATTTAGAATATTGCAGGCACAAATGACAACCAACGGGAGACGAAATGACCAGAAACAGTTGAAGTCCTGGTAGAACGTCTGCAATGCGAATTCACAAAACCGTGGAATGATATTGTGTCAACAGCTAGATATCCAAAGTTCGACGAGGTATCTCACTTGCTGAAAAATTGTCCTCCTCCAACACCATCTATTGGGCAAGTTAAAGTGACCCTTAAGAATTTAAACTCAAAGAAGGCAACTGGCGCAGATCAAATACCAGTTTGGGTCCTGAAAAATATTTGAGAGAAAGTTCCAATTGTTCATAACATTATTGGTAGTTCTATTACTGAAAGCAAATACACCTCTCTTTACAAGCACGTACGCGCTGATTACCCCCCCGGCCCTTACGCCCATGACTACTGTAAGAACTTTCCTCCTTTGACGATTGAAGCAAGCTTTAGACAGGAATATTTTCTCATCCACTATGGTCAAAAAAGGAAACAAAACAGTGCGAAATATAAAAATATAAAGCTTTGTACCTTTCGTGTCAGTACTAGAAACCAACAACGGTGCGAGCTCTTGAGTCTTGGTTTAATAATTGACGAATGACGGTGTAGATTTCACTTCGCCTTGATCTTTTCCAGGTGATTTATCGCCTTGGCTAGCCATATTCGTTAGCTTTCAACCTTCGACAAGCAAATACATGTGAATAATACATATTTACCCAAATATTTTCACTATTAAAGTCTTTAAAGACATTTAATATCTGTCGTGACCATACTTACCCGTGTAGATGGTTAGGTGTAGACGTGGTCAGCTGATGATCTACGGATTCGAGTTACAGATTACTATTGCAGTTGGCTATGAATTAGCTAATGAGTCTGCTTGGCGCTCTTTATATCCAATATCCTGAGGGCACCTGTCGTTCCCAGACTGCGCGCGGTTCCTACGATATTAACCTTGGTTACTATGTAACCTCATTAAAAACAAGGTCAAGGCATAATTAAATTTGATTTGTATACAAATTTGAAATTTCTGAGCCGCACATGTCTCGAACTCGCGGGATCGGCGCGAAATTTCCCTACGTCCTGATTGGATGATGCCCACGCATGCACTACGTCTACTTGAGTGTCAGGTTACAGCGCGTGCGTTCGTTTCAAACGTTTGTTAGACACCGAGCTGTCCCCACATGCACAACACCTGGCAACTAGGACGTACATAAATACGAAACTGTTACTCTTATTTATGTGTGGTAGTTACTGATCATAGGATCTTGCGAAAAGGGTGCCAGGCATATAATGGCCGCCAGCACTCTCCCCCGTCGTTCGTTCGATACCGGTTGGTAAGCCAACTATTTACAACTCGCCTCTGACGACGATAACGTTGAGTATAGCCGAAGTCTAGCTTACGGCGTTCTAGCGGCTAGCACGAGACGGACTTGACCGATACGAGCTAGCAGAGTCGGGAAGTATGGACTGATGGGGCACTTTTCTTTTTTAAAACATTTATTGGTTTGGGGTCAATCGGAAAAGGAAATTTTTGTTTTGATGTAGGTGTTATAGACTGAGCTCTAATATTGCTGGAGGAAGTGCTCGGCATAAAAAGTGTCCGCAAAAACAAGGCGGATTTTCGCGCCATTTGACGCCATTTCCATGACAACTGGTTCTTCCGGCGCATGGAATTACCGCTGGCAGCTGACACGAATGGCTGTGCTCGCTTGAATACATTTTAAACACATTGTTTCTTGTCATTGATCGCTCGTAAACTTTAAAATGAATATTAATAGGAAATTACACTTGGTCTCGAAGTATTAATGAAAAATGAAAAATCGCACTTGTGTTTGACGAAATATTTATAATACCGCTCGTGCTACGCACACGCAAATTTTCGTTAGCACTTCTCGAACCATTTAATTTTCCTTTGCAAATTAACTGTCCTTTTTTACCAGGCCCTGCAGCCACATCCGGGCTATTATATAACTGAGTATTAAAGTAAGAATCAGCTGTTTTGAATCACAAATCATTAAAATCAGTTACACCCACTGAGCTATACTATATTACTGGAGGACGTGCTCGGCATCAAAAAGTGTCCGCAAAAACATGGCGGATTTCGGCCTTTGCTGACGCCAGAATGACGCCATATGGTTCCTCCGGCTCATGGTAATT
>CACRXK020003599.1:0-35384 GCA_902702795.2 Paramuricea clavata | reverse complement strand
TTAGTGCTTTATCTGTAAAATAATGTTAAAATGAAGAGATTTTAGATGATACGCCAAAGAGAAAATGATGTCTGAAGTTCAGTAAGTTTTGCTTATATTGCTGTAAATATGGCGTCAATTTTAAAGCATCATTGATAATTGTATTTTAATTGACAATTTTTAACTATTATTTTATGTTTCTCAACCGGCAGATGCATTTAAAAAGTTTGCTAACTCTATAAACTAGAGAAGAAAAATAAAACAAAGTAATTTTGAGAGGAACGCCAAAAAGATTTTAGGTTTTGAGCACTTTCCATTGCAAATACGTGACATTGAAAAAAATTGCCTCTTAATGAGTTTGGGAACAATATATACCGATTGACAGTGAGTGATAAAATACAGCAGTTGGCTTGATAACAAACAACTACATGCATGTAGGAATGTACCTTAGGAATGATTAATGGTAGACTGTACTCTCAGTATGAGCTCCACAGTAAAGGTGTGGGTCGGATCGGATTGACCTCTTTGAATCCGATGGTTTGTCTAAGCTCTCAATCCGAATCCGGTCCGATCCGAAGATGAAAACAGCAATCCGATCCGAAAAAATATTTATAAATCCGATCCGACGCTAAAATTCGTAATCCGATCCGATCTGAACTTAAGTTATTGTATACAGCGTGTGTTAATTATTCGGTGTTAATGGAAATCATGAATTTCCAGCAAAAATAAGCAGATGCGAATCCGATAAAAATTGCAGGACGATATCACATAATTATGCCTTATAGCATTTACACGTAAATAGCAGTTTATACTTTATTAGAACTAGCGTAGAAAAAAACAAAACTAGTCACATAGTTGGTATAACAATGCATGAGCTTGAGCTGGGTTTACATTTTAAAACATCGTAATGTTTGACACTAATAAATCTCATTGTCAATGCTTCATGACACATAAACCTAACAAACTATTCAAAGAATCACAACATTCCTATATCCCAATTCCCATACGTAACTATTTAGGAACAATCCACATATCGCCAGTGTTGCTTTTGTCAGAAATATACGTCAAAATAACTCGGCGTAATATAGTATGACTCCGCTTCGACCAAATCACTCGGCTTAACTCGGCTCCAAAGCCTTCCAGGTACTTCCTGCCATATAGAACTATCTTAATTTGTTAAAATATTCGAGTAATTCGACGCAATACAAGAAAAAAACAAACCCGATCCGACAAAAAAACTACAAAATCCGATCCGACAACAAAAAAAGAACAAATCCGATCCGAGTGAATTGCTGTCCGAATCCGATCGGATCGGACAGGGATTCGGATCAGATTCGCTCACCTCCAAAGAGAAAAAATGGCTCAGCATGCTTCATGGAAGGTATATAGAAATAAATAATAACGCTAAAAACTCATAAAAGAACATTGTCTTCCGCGTCGATGTACGCCAATCAGGGCTCGAATCTTATCGCGGCAATTGCCGTAGAGGGAGAACAAAATGCCATGGATCATTGCGGCAACGACGGCAATTTTTTGCCGTATAGTGTAATTTTTATACTATCCATTGTGCATTACTATTTTGTTATTTAAATTCAGGTGTTGATCAAATCATGCGTAAACTACTATTTTAGTCTGAGTTTTCTTCGAAAAAAAAAACACTAAAGAAATACGTAAACATGTTTCTAGCTTGTCAGCAATCCAAATAACAAAAAATTAAATTTGTATTAGAGTAATTTGAAAAAATGCCGTGGAAACTGCCAAAATTGCCGCAGACCGCTGTTACGTTCTACGGCAATTTTTAACGCCATTGCCGTCGATTGATTTCAGGGAAATTCGAAGCCTGACGCCAATTGACTTCTCCACCTATCCCCGTCTCTTTTGGCAAGACATTCACGTAGTTAACAGTGAGTTCTGACTGCCATTCTAATTCAATATATTTACAAATGAGGCTTGACAAAGTTAGAGCCATAACTTGTGATCGAGTTTATACATTTTGTCTGCATGGTATTTCTTTTCGCTGGACCTCTCAGTAGTATCGATTGGTTGCCTGTAAAATTAGGTTAATTTATGTCACGGTTCTTCCTATGCAGTTTTGATTGGGGTAGAAATACGATAATACGTCGTTTTGTGCGGTTTGAGTAATGAACAAATCCTGACCTTATTAAAATCATAATAGTGCCAAATGCATTCATTAATGAGCTCTTCCTACTTTTTTCAGCTGTCTTGTTATCGTAACTGCATCCAATTTATCAATTGTTCTGTATGACCTTGGTGAAAGCTCATCAGTTCGTGTGATCACTTATGATGGTGGTTTTGGGCAATCACTCTATGTTTTTGAAGATGGGACTATATACTGGGTCATCTACAATCCCTCCACTGGGCGCTTTATAATTCTATGCACGTCTAAAGCAGGAGTAACAAGAAACCTCGGGATCTGGTACAATGGAGAAATTTGTGTAGTGGTAGACCGATTGTATATTTATATATTGGATAAAGACAACAACCGAATTGATATTTATTCCAGAAGAACATTGGTGAAACACTGGGAATTACGTATAATACCTAATGTCAATGAGTTGATCCTGGCATTGGGTAAGTAAATCACAGAAATACAAATACCATCAAGTCACTTATTTGCGAACGACTTACTATGAAGTAATTTGGTACATATAGATTAATTGTTTTTAGTGGCAAAAAACCTGGCATGTTGTTTAAGGAGACATCAAAAGATTTAACCAATAATTATACTTTCAAATCTTTCAAATTTGATTGTCTATGAAAAATTTGTCATTTTGAAAATTCGCCACGAGTCATGATGTTATTATGAAGATTAGAATCAAACATTTGCAAAAAAATGTGGAATCCAATAAATGCATTCACTTGAAATGTATACAGTATAGTCGACAGAATTTGACAGCGGAGGAATTCGGCTTTCTATCAAAATGTTTGCATAACCAAATGTTAGCACATCCCATCATAATTTGCAATCAGCTATTGCCTTCGATATAGTAGGGAAGGCACAAACCGCACGATAACAAACTAGCATGCATACATATACATCATTTGTCCGTTAATCTTTTTCATCACCTAATGAATTATCTTTTTGTTTCATCCGTGGTTTACTAAACAAAAAGGTTTTCGTTGTGATCGACAAATGAGTAACTATATCATTGATGATCATGATCTAGGGTTTTTTTCTGACGAGCCGATGACAGATAGTTTTGTATGAACCATTCACACCATGCATTATAAAATAATTTTTGCAAAATCCCTCCAAACATCCAAACGTCATTGAAATGTAATATCAACTAATCATGCTGGCCGACGGGCTGTATTTCTGATGTCTGCACCAAACATCTGGCCACGATTACTGTGTGCACTAAATTTTAATATTTAATTCTAGATATTGATGAATGCTGCTCCAATAACACATGTCACATGAATGCCACGTGTTCGGACACACCTGGAAGCTTCGTCTGTACTTGTAATGAAGGCTTTGAGCCAAGTGGAGATGATTGCATAGGTATGTATGTTCTCAATGTTACTTAAAACATTGCCCAAAATTCCATGTTTGAAAATACTGAATAGCTTATTTATTATTACTATAATTATATAGCTGATTATTGAAAATTCTCCTCGCTGATTGGTCGCCGTTGAGGCGATTATAGCCATTGAACTATAAATAAACTGGAAGGCTAACTACTATGATGAAGGCCTATGATTTGATGAAGCCAAAATAGTTTTTCTGAGTTTTTCTTACTTGACCCCAAACGTTGGGCTATATATCAAATTGAAGCTATTGAAAATTGCTATTCGGTGTGGAAATTTCAAGACTTCAGCGAAAAGAAAACTATTTAAAAGATACAAAAACAACTGCAAAATGGCAAATTATCGGTAATTTTGTTTGTAGTTTTTCAATATTTCCCTTTTAGCTAAAGTCTTGAAATTTCCACACCAAATAGCGTTTTTCAATAGCTTCAATTTGATATATAGCCCAACGTTCAGTGTTGAGTATTTCTGCTCATAACTCAGAAAAACTAAAATGCACTGGCTTCAATCCCCCCCCCTGAGTTAGCCTTCCAGTTTATTTATAGTTCAATGATTATAGCCCGATAATCACGTAAGCGATTTTCAAAATGGGGGCCGAAACCGTTTTGTCAATTAAATGACGAAGAAATGTGTATTCTTTTATTTTTTCTAAATAATCACCTATATGAAATTATACTAAAACAATTATTCACCTCAGGCTCGGTGATTATCGTGAATAAAAACCTCTCCTTTGGCGAATAATTGTTAATTAATTACAGCAATGAAGCACAGTCATGGGAGAAAAATGAAGCATCCATGGGAAATATATAGGGGACACAATAACAGTATTTAAACTTACACGGTAGAAATAATGGATCCTAATACGTTCCACATCCCATTTGTCTTTTTTACTTTTCACTTCCTTTTCTACCAAATAACTGTAAAAAAAACGCCGTAATTTTACAATAAAAAGTACTAGCCAGAGAATGTACTGTAATTTTGCAGATATTGTTTTCAACCGAAGTCTGTATTTATACCGTAAAAAGGTTGTAATTCAAAACAGTCTATTGCACCGCAATTTACAATTAAAGAATACTTTCTGTAAACGATTACGATTAAGCGCATGTCAAATAACGGATTTCTTTTTAAATACAATCCATTATACTGTAATTTACGATAACAGTATACTTACTGGAAAAAATAACAGTATATTATTATATGGCAAGCATCACTTCCGGTGAAATGACGGACTGTGATTGGCTGAGATCGGCGGTCCATTACACGAAGAAAAACAAAGGCATTTTAAAACAAAACAGCAAAACTAATTGAAAATTATAATTTAATTTGTTATTAATAAGATATCTGCGGAAAAGAAGGGATACATTAGTATTTTTTGTTTTCTTCGCCAAATGTGGACCACGCTGCTAATATGCATTTCAAATCATGCATTTCTTGTTCGTTTCAAGTATAAATGTCATATAATAAAATTTTTATTAACCTCGCTTGCTCGGTATGCACAAAGACTTCGGTCTTTTTATACAAATCTCTCCCTACTGGCTCGGTCTATACAAAAAAGTACCCGGTCCGATATTTCTCTGTACAGACCTCGCGTTCGGTTAATAAGAAGTTGTAATTACCGTTACTGGAAGTCGAGTTCTCAATTTTAAGAGAACGGAAGTGAACTATTGTGACTTTGATCAAACACTGTGGTGCAACTCGTGTAAATCAACTTCTGAACGCTCTGGTCCTAAGTGGGATTGATCCTTTACATTGTTTGTTGAGCTGTATTTGGAATGATTTTTATGTTCAATATGACACAAGGCAGCAAGATTTAGAATGATTCTTTTGTTCCTATTGTTGTTGACACTTTTGAAGTCCACCCCGATACAGTGCATGGTAACACTTGCTGCAGACAACTAATAGCACAACTAATTCAACTGCTGCATGTATGTTGCATCATAAAGGAGCCATAACCTACTGAAGAAATCAGTGCTGTATCATAATGTCAAATTAGAAACATGCAGCTTCTCCAACGCTTTTTGTTGTAGTAGTTGAATCAATGTTACTCAGCATACGCAAATTCATGTTTCATATTTTTATTTGATTTATTAGATATCGACGAATGTGCTCGTGGTTACTGTGATCCAAATGCAGACTGTGTAAACAGTGTGGGATCATTCTATTGCACTTGTAGATCTGGTTTTACTGGAAATGGACGCAACTGCTCAGGTAATGAAATAAGATGTGATACGATGTTCTGTAGAATTAGATAATTATCATGAGATAGCTATTTGACTATCTGACAAACTAAATTTCTACAAACCGGCAAACAAAGTTCACCAACTTGTCCTGGAGTGTTTTAGGTGCGACGAAATTTGTAGAATTCCAGACCGGTGCAGTTTTTCTTCCATTAACTACTCAATCCCATAGGTATATATAAGATATCTATGCTCATTCCCCACTATATATACTGCTTTACTAAAATCTTTATAGAAAATTTCTAAAATTTATATAGAAAGAAAACAACAATATGTAATGCAAAAACATGTTCTCGATTTGTAATCCAAAAATATGTTGTCATGCTTTTTTTTTAAATGATATTTCATAATTCGTTTTTAGTTTGCTATAAGCATAGAAACAATTAGCCTATCTCACGACGGCCAAATTCGCCATTTTTAGGGTACTTTTTTAAAAACAACATGAAAAATCCAAGCGATGTGAAAACATTTTTTCAAATATTTAACTGTAAATTAACTTATAATGATTATACTCACAATTAAAGTTATACAAATCCCTTATTCACTGCGTACAATCTCAGATTTGGAAAAGATAGTAACTCAAAAATGGCTGCGTGAGAAAGGCTAATTGTGAGTCATCGTGTTTGTTTTCAAACTACAAAGAGTAACATGGTGGCAAATTCGCATACGCGCTTAGCAATATCAGCAAACTATATGTGTTACCAGACCCAACGGAATTTTAAAGAAAAAAGACCAAAATAAATTAACACTCGTATACATGTACATCAGCTGCATAAAACCAAATATACGAAAATCGTGAATATCGAACTGCAATATTGCTGACTTTAATAAAACCATACCGAGCCATAAAGACTTGATCTTGAACAAATTTCGTAATGGAGAGTTGATTCTTGTCTGTTGAAAATTACTTATATTATTTGTGTACTAGAAAATACATGCATGCAGCAGGGCTGCATAAAATATTTTATTTTCTGGGACCACAAAGCCAATGAAAATATTTTCTGCATGCAAACACTGGGAATCTTATGTTTGAATTTGATCACTAATCACATTAGATTTGAAACCAAAATAGACGTATTTTACCCTGCTAGCAGTGGTTTCTAGCTGAGCTGAGGAGAAACCACAGTGAGCAAACGAACAATCGTTTCATGTAGCCGCCGTCCAGATTCACGGACACATACATTAAATGAGAAACCGGTAAAACAAGTTTGACAAGTTTTTGTTGTTGTGTGCATGGGTAACTGCTTGGCACTGCTGGTAAAATGCGAGCCAGTCGTACAAAAACAACACGATCACGCTCTAAATATAGTAACATGCTATAAATACACTACCTTTTACAAAATATTGAATAAAATGTTTGAAATTATACATTAAGATGACTTGAAAACCACCTACAGTTCAACAAAGTAACTATAAGTTCACACACTGCAGCAAAAATCAACCTTTTACAGAAATAGTAGCGCAGTCGCAACAATCTTTGATCAATTGAAATTTGTAGCGGTTGAGGTCGCGACAATAAAAATTGCAATAATTGTCAAAATCAACAGTAATTGGAAACGTTATTATATTATTATATTATTATATTATTTGGAAACTTTGGAAATTGGAATTTATCGAAAACGTTAACACAATCTCCAACGTTTAAGTAACAAAAATAAAGTTTGCAGACCGAATTTAAAAAATTGATATTGATCGGATAAATACAAAAATTTAAAAAGATATAACAGAAATTCAAATGCACAATTTGTAGCCATATGGCGAGGCACCAATTTCAAAATATTTTAGTACTGACAATAACGATATTAAAACCGATACATAAATTGTGAACTGCATGTAGAATAAAAAGTTGTTCGATTAAAACTGACAGACAACAAATAAAACAGTACTATGCCATGCTTGTTTAATTACAGATAACAAACTGTCAAGCTACAGGAAATGAAGTCAAATTAGTGATGTACGTCCAACCACATGATCTTTGCGCATGCTCGATAGAAAGTCGTTCGTTTGCTTCCAGTGGTTTCTACTCAGCTCCGAAACCACTGCCAGCAGGGTAGATGTATTTCAACATGGCTATGGAATAAATATTTTTTATATTTTAATTTAACAACAAACATTTACATTTTAATGGATGATGAAAGTCACCACTGGGAACTGTCTACAGTTTAAGATTCTAGATTCTTATAATTAGAATATATTTGTTATGAATATCATCTTAATTAATGGGTGAAAGTTCATGAGAAGGGCAGAAGGCTGTTGTGTATTGGAACATATTGCTTAGATTTTTTACTACATTGTAAGAAATCACCACACTCGTAGATTTTTTATCCACATACTGTAGTTGTTAAATGAGTTGTCAGTTGTATTCATATATAACTGGAGTGGTATTTCCAGAAGTAGCTAATACACTAGATGAAATCAATTATAACAACCCCATAGAGGATTTCGTCTTAATATCTGCTAGGCTATTGTCTGCCTGTCTCGACCATAATATCAGGCTGCTGGAATGCCGCCTGTACCGGTATATTGGAAACTTGTATTACTTGCATGTTGCAAACATCACTAGTTCACTACCTACAGCTTATTATTCAATTTTGTCATTTTTTCTCATTTTCTTTCTTTCTGTTTTTCCTTTCTTTCTTTCTCTTGACTTTTTTTCTTTTAAGACTTTTAAGTTTTACCCTCCATTTTTTTCTGCCAACCTCAAAAATTTTCTGGGACCAATCGTCCCGCGGTCCGCTATATTATGCAGCCCTGGCATGCAGAAACCCTCGCCTTACTGACAAAGCCATTATGTTTTCTGAACATGAAGTATTGGAAGTAGTTGTCATGGTAACACGATAATTTTAAGAATAGTTTTAAAATTGAAAACTACTTCTAAAGTGGCCAAAATATCACTTTTAATTACAAAATGATCAATTTCCCAAACATATATATGCTAGGTATGTTATTATACGTAATATAAGCTTCAATTTAATTTAAAATTCAACCACAAACGCTTCGCAAAACGTTTCATTAAAATGTTCTTAAAACTAAACTGCCTTTTATCGAATTATCGGTAAACAGTGAGTTTGAAATAAACTGATTTCAAATTCTCTCACGAAAATAACTTTGCTTTTCTCTTTATTTAAATTTTAATATAAAAAGAAAGGGTAATTAATAAAAATACACTGATATTATATCTGTCTTTTTTCACTTATATGCGCAACGGTCGTATCAGTTGTTAAAGCAATTATAAAACAAACCATACATCAATATTATTGACAAACTTACCTTCATTAACGTCGGCGACTTTGCTCCATTCTTTTAGACGTTTTTTTGCTCTCATAAAAATTTTAAATTTACAAAATCTTGCAAAAATACAACTTGCAAGAAATGTTTGTTATTTCGCAGTCGTCATGCAGTCGTTATAATGCAAATTTTAAATTTAATCAATCAGTGTTCACTATTCACGACAGTCCGCTACATATTTTGAGATCAGTGAGGATGATCACCCTTGAACGGTGAGCCATGCGCCCGCGATATTTGCTAGTGCGTTCCTTTCCCCGGATGTAAATAGCTGGGCGGAATTAGTACACTTAGTACCCGGGCTTACGCCTGGAACGACGCTCGGGGATTATACATACATTTAAAAAATAGGTACGCTGTAACGTACATGATAAAAAAATGGTCAATAGACCTTATTCATAAATCGTGACGAGGCCTCGTATCCTAGGATACGGGGAAGAAACGCGGGAAAACAAGCGAAAACTGCTTGACAAGCCAAATTCAGATGCTATATATCGACTTCAACGGCTTGTTTCTTGTTGCTTTTTGCGGTTTATAACGATTTTTGTGTGCATTTTAAGACTTTGTGCCCACAACGAAAACTGTAAACGAGTATATTATAAAAGCGACCGGTTTTTCTCCCGTTTTTGTGTGGAAAAAATGACAACGTAGCGACAGTGTTTATCCAGAAGCGAAAAACAGTATTTTACTGAGAATTTAACGTCAATATAAAGGTTATTCCGTGAAAAATCAAGACAACTATGGAATGAAAGTATAATTTTTCGAATTTGACATTAATATGAAAGAAAACAACAGGTCAAAAATCACAAGAGAACGTCAAATGTCATTGATTCATACGGGAAAATACGAACTATGGCTGTGGCTCGATAACATTCTGCAAGCAGCTATACAAGTTTAAAAAATGAAGGCTACATTACCTGAGTGAGTTGTAATCTTATTTCTTCAACAATAGTTTCATATTTCTTACGATTTTGGTGTTGTATAGACGTTTTGTAGGCTTGTTGGTTGTTTGTTTTGGCCATACAAACTACGACAATAATACAAAGTCAAAGGTTTCCTTTTTCGATTGACTCCAGCATCTTTTGCTTTAAATATCATGTTATATTTTCGCAAAAGTATTTTTTTCAACTTTCAAACTCAGTTGTATAGATATTATTTTCGAAAAAAGCCGTAATATTGACGAAAAAAAGCTGCCATAGCAGACAGCAAAAAAACATTTTGTGAATTTTCCCGCGTTTTTCCCCGTTTCCTAGGATACGAGGCCTCGATCACGATTTATGAATAAGGTCTATGCCGTCCGGTTTATTTTACATTTCCGACTTTTAGTGGGGAAGATTAAAATATCTCGGCAAGTATTTACTCGCCCTTTAAAGCAAAAACCACCGTGGAAATCCTCATAAAATAACTTTTGACACAATATGTCGAACGTGGGGTCAAAACATTATGCATAAACCGAAACAAATAAACAATTGTATATTTACTCACCGCTTGGCCAGCCATTCTGCATTTCATATCGAGAAAAAGTTGAACACCTTCAAAACTCTTCAGAATACTGTATGTCAAGCGCTTTCGTGCAAAAAGTCTCGTTTGAATATGGCGGACTAGAAAAATTTTTGTAAAATTTTTTTCAGAATATCGGGTTGTTACTCACACGCGCGTGCCTAGGCCGATGCACGTGCAAACACGTCACATGAAGGTAATTTAACCTTTAGAATCGATTTCCGACGTTTCCCGAGTGCTAAATTGTTTCAATATTTCAAACTGTATTTCCGCTCGAAGCTCTCGCGTAAAGTTTAGATATTCTGAAATACCGAAATAAAAGATGCAAATCTATAGATACAAACTTGAAAATAGCACTCTAAATAGTGTCTTGGATTGTGATTCGAACATCGTCGTACATATTTGTTTACATTGTTCAAAGTATATTGCATAAATTGCAATAAATAATTCATTGCATTGCATAAATTTTTTTTTACTGATTACATTGTTAGCTTGCTGTGTTTTTGTAGTCAATTATATAACATGCAGTTTAATAATATTTTCATGATGATAAAAATTACTTAAAATTTTTATGCCATATTTGTTTTCGAGTTATTTTTTTCGGGAAATAATTCTTTCTTAATTTAAGTAATTGTAAGGTATCTATAAAATTCACTTTTATAATTTAATAATCAATATGAGTTAATTTCTACCCTTTTTTTAGATTTAATCCATTGCTTATTCATTTGTATAGATGAAGATGAATGTTGTGTTGGAACTTTTTGCCACATGAACGCTACGTGTTCCAATTATCTGGGAGGTTTCAACTGTTCTTGTAATGAAGGTTTTACTGGTAATGGTACGGATTGTCAAGGTACGTTTAAACTTATACGCTGTTATTTCTCTATAACTTTTTCATATGAACACTTAGGATAATCCCCCTTCGTAGAAACAACCAGGCATCATTCATTAGCATGAAATGTTAGAATGAACCCGAATTCTTTTGCCTGTATCAATAGAAAGATCTGGTCTATGTTTCTCAAATATCTAGCGAAAATGGACCTGATTCTGATGTTATCTAAATATTGCGGTCAGATAGGTCGGAAGTCCAAACGTTTTGTGTTCCATTCAACAATTTGACCGGTCTGGCTGTGTTAATGGAAAGCGCCCCATGGAGTTATCTGCTGTTGGTGTTGTGAAAGGAGCGAAATAGCAAACCATATTAATCATTTTAACAGAGCTTCCAAAAGGAACAGAACTGTCCACTCCAGACAAGAATTTGTCTTGTTCTCGCATGCTTGGCGTTCTGATATGCAAATGCGGAAAATAGCAGTAACCATGACAACCGAATATAAGTTTTCTATTAAGATTTTTTGCATGTAGGCTATAGTATCTCCCATTTCTCACTGTTTTTAATATTGTAATGTTTAGAATATTTTTTAGGCTTAGATTGTTATTGTTTATTAGGAAAGGGTTCAATAGACCTTGATTATTTCAACGAGAATAGGCCTTGACTATTTCAAATAGACCTTCACTTACCTATTTCAAAGTTAACTAAACATTTCTTGGAAAACATTCACACAAATTTGTTTGTTCTTTTTGTTAAATATTTATCACTTGTTTACTGAGACCGAGGGAAACAGTGTGTTTTGTGGACCCGAGACCGTCGATGTTTCCCGAGGCGAAGCCGAGGGAAACATCGACGGTCGAGGGTCCACAAAACACACTGCTTTCCCAAGGTCTCGGTAAATAAGTGTTTTATTCAATAGTCAAAGAAACGATAAATTAAAGAACAAATGAACGTAAATACATGAAATATTTTATTGTTAAAACGTTATATTAAACACTGGCTACACTGCAGTTACTTAATGCGAAAGTTTTAATTACGTACCAGGCATGTCCAAAGGTCGCATCTTCACGTGATGGCGCACGTGATTTTTTTTGTTATTCGCCGGTCGATAACGTATTATCTTCCTCTCGCGCTGTTGCGCGGGAGACAGCCTAATTTCGTCACTCTCACGTGATATGCTCTCGACCAATAAAACACTAGAAAAATGCGACTTTGACTATTGATATATAATAATAACGGCTTATTGACCGAGCGTGAGGTCTGTACTGTGAAATATCAGACCGAGGTTTTTTAGTATGGACCGAGCGACGAAGGAGCGAGGTTCATGCAAAAAAACAGAGGTCTTATATTTCACAGTACAGACCGAACAAGCGAGGTAAATAATCGGTTTATTATATGGCTGAACTGAGTCTGTGAGCATATGCTTTTCGCGCGAATTAAATCGGCTTTCAAACACTCATTAATAATTCATAAGCTTATTGGCAAATCATGTCAACCATAATATGTCGCGTCCAGTGGCTTTAAACCTGATAAAACACTCCTAATTAGTATTCTTTATATAAAGAATACCAATAAGGCAGTATCTATTGTAGTCGTGTCCTCATTAGTATTTTTTATATAAAGAATACTAATAAGGCAGTATATCTATTGAATTTGTAGTCGTGTTTGAAGCCGTTTAATAAACTCGCAGGTCGTGTTTTATTAGGTCTAAAGCCACTCGCGCTGCGCGCTCGTGTCTTTAAACCCAATAAAACACTCCTGCTCGTTTATTAAACAGTACATCCGTTCGTCAATTTCACTGGGTAACAATATACGGTAGCCATGCATGCTCAAGAAAAAACAATTTGGTTGTTTGAAATTTTTATCTGTTAAGCACAATTAGAAATTTAAAAAGAAAATTTTTTTTCTGTTTGCAAAGCAAAAATTTCCCGCCACATAAACGACATCCGGGACACCGGTGCAGATACGGAAAATACGGACTCGTCAACCGTTCAGAATGGAAAATTTTGAAAAGCCATATAATAATAATACCCAATCCTTTTCAGTTACAAACTGCAGTGTTCTTTCTTGTGGAGAAAATGAAGAGTGTGTCCAGGTGAACAATACCTTCACATGTGTTTGCAAGGATGGCTATGAAGAACCGGGTTGCCTTCTGGGTAAGACGTTTTCCGTTTTTCGTTTGTAATTAATCGGATAATAATGTGGTACAAGGTTGAGATGTGATATCTGCAGCAATAACAAACCAATTAAGAGAAATTTTGAACAATTTTGCAATTTAAACAACCGTATTCAGGCCCTGATGAAGCCGCCATATTGTACTGCCAAAGTATATTTGTGTTTCATTGCAGTTTTTTAAAAGGTACATAGAATTTAATTTACCTATATTAATTGAAGCTGTGATAAAACATAGTAGAGCAATGTTGAGTGAACAAGTTATAAATGTAAACAATCCATCAAAGATAATGGTAATAATAGTTATAATCTATTTTAGCTCCAAATTGCAGCGATCCTTCCTGTGGACCAAATGAAGAATGTGTCCTGGTGAACAATACCTTCACGTGTGTTTGCAAGGATGGCTATGAAGAACCTGATTGTCTTCGTAAGAATTTTCGTTTTAAAATTAATTGGCGTTGTTAGTCCTAAAAACGTAAATGTACATTATACCCATATGCAATCAGTAAAAGAGCTGGTTGTTACATTTCTCTGTAACTTGAACCATGGATAATAAAATAAATGGATAGGAAACTAGCTGACGTGACCTAATGTTTTCAATGGGCTGATGGCGTGATTGGATGTTGAAACCTAGTTGCAAACCAAATTCTCAAAAACGGCATGTTTAGCAATAATACAGCTAAACATTTTAGTCAAAGAGCAAATGAATATAATACGCCATTCTACGATGAAATCTCTAAGTATTCCCAGTCAATTTTAGCAAATATTTCAAGCACTAAACAGTGAAAAAGGCATCCCAGATTTCGTTAAAATTGGGGACGCCAATTTCGTAGCTACAAATGTAAAAAAATACAAAACAAAGACGAAAAACATTTACCTTGAATACTTTGTCGTGGCTTAGGCATGTTTTTAAAACAATTAGACCAGTATATGCTTCAATATTACTCTTTTAAAGCGGAAAGTATAGCGAAACAACAAAAATGCCGAGAACTTTGCAATACGCGTGACGTCACAGATTGCAACTAGGTTGTTTTTGCTTACGTCAACTAGAGTCCTATCCATTTATTTTATTATCCATGCTTGAACTTAATCAACATGTCATAAAAACCATCAAGTCTTTGAAAATGTTTTCCATGAAACAAACCGAAACATTAGGTATAACTTAATTCCAACTTGATTATCTTATGAGTAGGCACCGGGTTTACGGCCAGAACGTTGGCTCGGGACAATTTAATATTGTAGTAATTTTAGCCTAGTTCATATTGCATGCAAATTGTGTTTCAGCATTTATTTTTGTAATTGTCACTGAAAGTTTCATATCCGCCTTATTTTCTGTTTTTAGGTCCAATGACAATGTGCAATATACCTGTAGTCGTCTACTATGGTCCTAGTGCAATAAACTACCAAGTAACCATCAATAACATAACAACCTCGGGAAGTCTTGGTAGTGGAGGAGCGAAAGACATGGACTACGACCGTTTCTCCAGACGATTGTTCTATTATGTGTCAGACAGATTCTACAGCATTGAACAAGATGGTTCAGATTTAAGAGAGATAGCATCAGTAGACAATGTTGACAGGTTCACTGTAGACGGACGAAACAATGTCATCTATTATGTCAATACGTTAACTGAGATTATTTCCAAGTTTAATATAACAAACTCAGTCGACACTGAACTTGGTATACGTGCCAAGGACATTGACATGGACATTATAAATAAGTAAGTACTCTTTAGTACAAAAACAAACAAGAAATATTTTGACCCAACTAGGGTTGGGCGATATTAAAAAAATCATCTCACGATTATTGTCAAGGAAATTATCACGATAGTCATCGAGCATGACGATAATTTCGATATATCGTCGCTCAAGTTTCTACCTTCGATACGATAATCGCGATTGAAAGTATCGCGATAAATTAAAATATCGAAATATCGCCCAACCCTAGACCCAGCTACTGTAGGTCACAGAGAATGTCTTGTTTGCCTTTAACAACTATCCTTGCTCACCCTGAATTTATGGATAATATCCAATTTAGTATTTCAAAATACCTGTGGTTCCGGTTTCCCGACCAACCCTTTTATTTCTGCCGACCCTATTATTTTTTTCCACGTGATCGATTGACCATGCGACCCTATTTCCCCCCGGTGGTTGCAGGCTGCTCATACAGCGTGCCAAATTGGCGTTTGTTGAGCTCAGTAGTTGTCGCAATATCAAATTATTGAACCAAAATACCAAATTGCCTAAATTTGTCCATAGGAAATGGGCATGTGTAGTTAATATTGATGTCGGGAGCAAGCAAAAAAAACCACCAAAACCATGAAAAAAATATTTAAAAAAAAATTATTTCCGACCTACCTACCCTATTTTTTTACGATATGAAACCGGAACCATTTTTTTAGGCCTTAGGTTATAGATTTCGGGAGGGAAAATACTGATTTTTTGCAAATTCGGTCACTTGGTTTAAAATATAAAGTTGAGTTGAAATGATCCTCTGGCAAAACAATTTCGTCCCACATGCAGTAATTGGAATGGAATATAAACTGTAAGAAAGAAGGTTGTGTTCAGAAGCATGGCTAATTATTTTGAACTGAAAATTCTGAACTTTCATTCCCTTGATTTTTCTGATGTTACCCCGAGTGCGTGCGCACACCGGAAAGGCTGAAACATTTGCCTGACCATGGTGGGAATCGAACCCGCTATACCTTTAGGATACCAGTCCAATGGACTGCCAACTAGGCTACGAAGTCAAATCGGTTCTACTAGGAACTGAGTGTAGTTCCTTCGATATTAATGTGGTCTCAATGTGCTAAAAAAGTCCTTCTTAAAATTTGCCACATTTTGTCTACATTCCCTGCATTCATCATCAGCAATCTATACCATATAAATTATCACCATGTAATATGTAACACTGTATCGCACTATTTTGTGCTCTATATTTAAGACATTGCTCAAAGTGTTCGGTTCCCGCTCATGCAACTTTGTTATATATTTTCTCCTCTAGTTACCTGGTTATTGTCAGAACGGATAGTGGTAGAAACATAGAGCGTTACAATGTAGAGACAGCAATGGTGGATGTAATCAAATCAGGAGATGACTTTCCTCAGGATGTTTCTGTTGATGCTGATAATGGTGTAGTTTACTGGGTGAACGTCATTGGTGGTTCTACGTTTAAAGTCAAGAGTACCTCGTATGCTGGTGATACAACAGACTTGAATATTACTTATCCTGACACAATCGAAATAGCTCAAGATGAACTTTACTTATATGTTCTGTTTGTTTCAAATCAGACAATCTATAAATATAGGAAAAATACATGGGAGCAAATGGGAAGTATCGTTGTTCCTAGTGGTACAAGTGGAATTGAAGTTGCATTTGGTGAGTATCAAAACCTGTATGTAACCTGTATCAATGAAATTATTTATAGTATCAAGCAGAAGAAAATAAACATTGTGCTCTGTCTTAACCTGATTAAGTCCTTGTTTTCAAGAGGTGAAAGACAGAATTTTTATTCTACGGGGCGACAGCGGAGTGTAGTTGAAAATTCCTTCTTTTACTGAATGAGAATATTTTTGCTATTGAACGAAAAAAGACATTCATTATTTGTTGTATATGACACCAAAGCAGTTTTGAGGCTCTTTTCTGTGTGTTTCACACAGTATCAACTGCGGAGTATCTCAATGTTCTGCAATATGTTTACATATTATTTTACCTGAAGTATTTGCTCACAAAACACCACAGGTTTTGTATTTGGAGCAGTGCTCTCCATGCTTTGTATACCTAGCTGTAAACATGGCTCCAGCTGGGCATAGAATGAAAACACTTCAGGATTGATTTAACTATCCTGTCTAGATTAGTTATTGCAGGGAACATTGTTCTCAGTGAATTAGCGAAGTCAATACAGTAATGTCTTTAACTTATGCAGCTCAACTGCATTACAGGGTAAAATTTCCCATGCCTATAATAAAATTCTAAAATTAATTCCTCTGGGTAATACTGTAACTACGTTCTATATGACAAAAGCATCATAAATGCTTTGGACATTTTTTGTAACACTTATGTAATGCTTAACTGCATTACAGCCTCATATTTCCCATGCCTATAATAAAATTCTAAAATTAATTCCTCTGGGTAATAGTGTAACTATTTTCTATGACCAAAGCATCATAAATGCTTTGGACATTTCTTATAAGATTCTGCAAGAAGCAGAACCTTTAGCAATATCATAATTCATCTTAGGTTTGATAAATTGTGATATATTTTAATTTTTGTAGACGTCGATGAGTGTTGTGTTGGAACATACTGTGACATGTACGCTACATGTTCAAATTCATTGGGAAATTTCAACTGCTCGTGCAATGATGGTTTTTCTGGAAATGGCACGGATTGCGAAGGTTAATGGATTTTTATATCTATTTATGCATTGAACACAACCTTTGAAACACTTCGAACTCATTGAACATGCACAACGATCATTGTTGTCTGGACAAGCCAAAATATTGTTAAAAGCCCATATACACGATATCACTAGTAATATATTATCCTTATCCTTTCGTATGCTCTGAAATAAAGACAGTGTAAAGATGTCGCATTTCAAATTTCGCCATAAACTAATGGACAGGAATAGTGGCGTCAGTGGTCGTTTTCAAACACAAGTATGACAATTGGATACAAATACTGCTATCATGTAAAGGGACAATCTGAAAATTTCATCTTTTCTGACCATTTTAATACCAACCTTGTTGAATACTTCGAACTAGAAGTTTGTGAATTTTGCGTTTAAAGTTGGGCTATTTTAGCTTTTGAAATTCCTCGCGCGGCCAAGAGGTCATGATGACGTATGCAGCGTGACACAGTGCACTCTTCCTATCTGTAAATACTATAAACAATGTAGCTTCAACTGCGTTGAATTGGAATTTTTGATAATTTAAACAAAATCCAAATAAATCTGCCTTATGTAGATGCGATACATTGGTAAATCAATGCAATGAAATCACCATACGACGATTTATCGCTTATAAGCCGGGGAAATGCGAAATCAATGTTGTAGTAGCAGTGTAGGTTTCAGATTTTCGTTTTATATAGTCCATTGTAGATAGTTGGATATAGTTAGAATTTATACAGTCCGTACTATGACAAAATAGGCGAAATGAAATTAATTGAAGTAAACGAAGTTGAGTATACCGGAACGCAATAAACTATTACTATTAGGAATATAAGTACTAAAGTACCTCAGTTACGCTTCAAGTGTGTAATGTTTTCGTCTATTTGCGTTTGCTGAAACGTGCCGTATCTATATACTGTTTGCGCGCAATTTATTCCCTAGTCACTGGTTGTGTACTAGCTGCGTCAAATGAATACTATTCTAGGCCGTAATTAATTTAATTCCTTTCTGGCCTTATCAGTCAAGAAGTTATGTTTTCACAACAGGCGTATGAACCACCGAGGCCGGAGCGCACTATATACTTCTTAGTCGATCATACTCACGCGACAGAGTCCGAGTGAAGAACCATTTATTTGACTAGGTTAATTTATACTTATAATTTACAATATCAGTTTACGTAACATACTATACACTTTTTATCACGTTCTCAGTTCTTTGCTGTGATTATTTATATCCAGTGTTGCTTTAAGACGGATACCTCTTCCTGATCTCATGCTGGAAGCGGTCTAGAGTTTTCCCATCCAAGCATGGCGAATATCCATCTCACTATCCACCGATATACGCCACTGCACGAAGGTATCTAAAAATTAACAATCAAACACTGAGACTGAGTTATTATACCTTCATGAATGCACTGTTACACACGACGGTACTGTTATACACATTTTGTTTATATATTTCAAAATATTAATATTCAAAGCAATAGATAGATTAAAATACACGTTTCAAAATCTTACAAAATACAACCATTTGCGATTATTGCGAATATATAGAAAATACTGATGAAAACTGACCAAAATTCAGTGAAATTAATTTGACTTACTCATTTTGCCCGGCTTGAGTTCTGCTTGTTGATTTGCGGTTATATACTGTTCGAGTGTTCGGTGCATAATAACAGGATAGTCCCAGTGCTGTATAATAAGCCTACATTCAGCGTCCTTTCCATCGTACGTAAATTTGGCCGTACATTCCAGAATCTCTTCACAGCACCGGTATCACTACAAATCTACAATCAGTACAATGCCCACTGCATGTGCACCTAAAATCAATTCACATGTTAAACGAAACACGCTAATAAATAGTTCGAGAAACGCTTTGATATTAGACTGCTTTGTTAAACTTACCATGAACTAACAGCTACGGTTTTCGTAAATCTCGCCGCAAAACCGTCTTCGCCTGTTTTGTCTTCCTCATAGTCATTAGTCACTATCAGCAACTGGCTCGAACTGATAGGGCTGTACAACGGACGATTGTTGCTCAACAACGTCCTCGTTATCTGTTGACTGTTCTGTATCTGTCTGTGATTCAAAGCTTTCGCTATCCGACATTTTTTGCGTTTTTAAGGAGAAATATACAAGCTACTGTCTTGCGATTAGTGATATTTTATAGTTTTCATTCAAGTAAACACTGCGATATGTCACACTGCATACGTCACAAGGCCGGAATTTTCGATACCAGTCTTTCATCAGGTAACGATTCAAAATAGCTGTATTTGTCGTACATTTTAGGTCATTTTCAATACTTTTAGAGCGCTTTTACTAACTAAAAATATTTTTACCTAGTTAAGGGAGGTCATTTCTTTCCAAATTTCGAAATTTAAATTTTTTCATTTTTCCTTGCATATACACTTTAAGCTAAAAGCACATTATTTCCAGAAATTCTATCACCACAATAAGCCAACGCAAGGAGAAACAACATGTTTATATATGGCTTTCCCCACAGGGGTATCTGCATTTAACCCCCACCACCCCACCCCGAAGAAATTAAGTGGTGATAAGTTGGCCAAATTTTCTACTTTAGTCAGTCAAAGAACTAAATGGAAAGCGTGTCTGATATCTGTGTATCATGACATAATCATGATGATTGGGATATGAAGGGTTTTTGTTACAGTTATAAAGATAGTAGAAATTAATCCGATGTTGTGCATGGTAGATATTCATTACATGTGTACACTGTTTGGATAACTCTTTTTAGTGAATGACCGATTGTGCTACAAATTGGATTTTTTATCATGCAACAGTCTCCCCGATGCCTTAAACACATTTTCTTTTGTGTGTGTTGGAGGGTGAGGGAGGTGAACTTTTGTCATTTAAAAAAAAAACGCTCTGCCTCTCTTAATTTTACATTTACGCCTGCATGCATATATGAACCGATTATCAAGTGTTCCAAAATTTGGAGAAAAAATTAATCAAAAAATTAAATCTTTAGATATCGATGAATGTTTGGATTATCCATGCCACAGCAATGCTACCTGCGTCGATGCAATTGGTTCGTTTAATTGCAGTTGCAATGAAGGTTTTCTAGGAGATGGTTTCAATAACTGTGAAGGTAAAATATATTTAGATTTAGTGTAATCAAATGTCGAAGTGAAATAGTCTCTAAACCTTCGTTGGTATAGGGACGCAACCACCTGAAAAATACATGGCGAAATTTGACAATTCAAGCCCAGGCTCTTCGTCTGGCAGTTTGTAGTTCCGATAGTCTTCAGCACATTCTGTTGACATCTGTGTTATCAGCTCACATCTGTTCTAGATGAAATATAAATACATACCGTTGTATTTCACCTCTTATGGCTGTTTGGTTGAAACATTACCATATCTCCTTTCGTCTTTATAGTATCTTGCTGGTGTTTTTGGCTGACTTTGCTCTTACCATTATTTCTTATTTCATGTTACAATGTATGATGTTAAGTATTTGATTATTCCATCCGCTGGAATAAGTCCACACATCTTCTTGATGTGTTTGCTATTGTAACCTTATTTCTATTTTCTTTGCACAAGATGAACAAACGTTGTTGTTTTCATATGGGTTCAATGTATTTTTGCCAATTTGCTTTATCAATTTGAATATATCCATATGAATATATATAAATACCATGAGCTCGCAATCGTATATGGCTGAAAGCTAACTCGGTGCGTAGGATGCCAGAAAATGGTAAATATTAACTGCAGCAATAATAAAGTCATGCATTAACTGCATCAATAATATCTTCTGCCCTATTGCAATATTTTGACAGTTTATTCAGCCACAGTCTGTGTCACAACTTTACATGACAATTTGCAATGTTTTTGTCGTAAAACTGAAGATGAAATAAATTGCTTTCGAACAGATATTGCAGGGTTTGGCTACCACACAGGTGAATGATGTCAATAAACTTGGCATCCGGAGTCGTATGCTCTTAATACAACCCTAACAGTCACCCTTAACCAAGCAATGAATGCACATAAGTCAAGACAGTGTCAACAAACAATGTCAGTATTTTGTTGTGGGACGAGCAGATAATTTGGCAGGAAAAAGTTCTTGTCTGTATCAGGCATACTTTTTGTACTCCAATTGATATGACGACAAAGAGGGGAAAGCATCAGAGTTTTCCCATTGATTCTAATTCTTTTTCCAAAATAAAAGAAGTTGCTGTTGTTTAAAGTCACATTCATGTTCTTTTTCAGCAACCAACTGCAGTATCCTTTCTTGTGGAGAAAATGAAGACTGTGTTCAAGTAAACAATATATTCAAGTGTGTTTGCAAGGATGATTATGAAGGACCTGATTGCAAGCTAGGTAAGAAAATATATCAGAGGGCACGAAACAGTAGTAACTCTTATTAGCACATGCTCGGGTGTGGATAGTGGTTGCTCATGCTCTGGATCTCGTTGCACTATTTTACTCACAGACAAGCAAATGGGCCATTCCATTTAATATAGGCCCCACCCCTATTGAGGGGTCCCTTCATAATCCCCTTAGGATATAAAAATTTTAGAACCCCCTTGGATGCGATTTTTGGAAGTTACCCCATGGATTTCTTTATACCCCCTTTAGTGAAAAACCCCTCCCCTCCCATAGGATTTCCAGACCTCTCAATAGGGGGGGGGGGGTGCCTATATTAAATGGAATGGCCCAATGTTTGTACTAAACGAAGACGTGGTTTCGCCAAACACAAAGAAAACCACAAAGTCTTCGTTAACAGTGCGTGGAGCTATTTCTAATGAATAAAATCACTAATGTTTTAAATAATAAAACTTAACAACTATTATTGGAGCTGTATACAAATGTTTTAAGAATATTTTCGTTGTTTTTTGGTCGTTATTATTTTGTTATGGTATATGCTAAAGCAATCATTAACCATGGAGGCCGATGAATAGTGCAAGATATTCACCTCAACGCTTTGTGTTTCTGTGAATATCCTTGTACTATTCACCTTCACTTCAGTGAATAATTGTTAAATATCCTAAATGTTTTATGGTGTGTATATTATATGTTTGAAATAGTTATAATTTTTTACCATTTGCTAGTCTGTTTTCCTAATAACGACTGAAGCATAGACGAAATATAGAATGTTATTATATTGAGACTGACATTGTAAACAAAATTTTCTCAATGATCTTGCATGTTTGAGAGTACTTCATGTTTTGAAATCTTCAGTCCGCTCACTCTTCTTATATTCTGGCCACTCTGCTCACATTCTGTTTATGAAATATTTAAATATTGCTACTGAACGTCAAACGTCAGGATGTGTAGAGTAACTGTTGAAATTATTGCAACCCTAGTTTACATGTGGTGAATATAATGAAGATAGATCTAGCTGGAGACAACCAAGTCGTAATATTTTTCTCACACAGACTTTATTCCCTGATCTAAAATATAGAATATTAAATATGTAATTTATGTAGACCTATATACCTGTGGTCAATCAAGTGTTAATATTTTCACACATTTTTCTTGACATGATAATTTAATATTCTAACAGTACAAGCGACATGCCAAGCAAGGGGTGATCCACACTACTCAACATTTGATGGAACATTTTATGATTTTATGGGAACATGTGAATATGTTCTGGCTAAAGACCGTGTAAATAACACTTTCGAAGTACGACAAACAAATGAACCTTGTTATGGATTGCCTACATGTACAAAGTCATTAACAGTGATCTTAGCAGGTTTAACTATCGATCTCCGAAGAGGAATGACTCGGGTAAATGATGTGCAAGTGACATTGCCAGTTTATTATCAAGGTGAGAAAACTTGACTTTAAATAAGTACTACATAAGATAACGCAACACTGGAGGTATAGCTACAGAAGATGCAGCAATAGACCCCCTGGTAGGAATCGAACCTGTGACCCTGGTGCACGGCTCTAAAATTCAAAAAATTGTATCCGAAAATTCGGCGCTCTAAATTTAGAGATCTACAAAAACCCTTGTAAGTAGCACAAAATGGCGTATATAACAGGACCAAATTTTTCATCTTGGCGACCAGATATTTGCTAAACGTATAGCCCTGGTAGCGATCGAGAATATTCCTTAAAATATTTCAGTATCTAAAGTTTTTCATTTCTTGCATATACAGTAATTTGCCATCACATTGAACAAGTGTTTTTTTTTTCGTAATACCTATGTACAAGGAAAATACTTCATAGCACCAAATTCTACTGTACCTTAGGGTGGGAACTATTCATGCGATGTGTTTATAAACACAGAAACAACAACTGAAAAATGTCACACCTGTATATCGGCTGTCCTGCTATCTTTTGATTCACTCTATAGGACAGCAGACATAAAATCTGTGACTGGCAGGTTACTGGTTGTTGTTGCTTACTACTGTAAGATGCTTTGTTTCAGTCGCATTTAAATTAAACTTATTCTTTTTCAAACTTGTAGTTTTATTGGAAACACTCAACCTTCACAAATTCTTACTATTACATGTTGTGTTATAATAATTCAAACTTCTGAAATGCATGAGTAATTTATTGATCAATATACCTTTGATATACGGCAACATGTCAATTATTGTCAGTGGAAAAGCTCACCAATCAGAATCACATATTTTAGACTTAAATACTATTTAGCTACGAAACAGGTAGTTGTTTTATGCGACCAGCCCCGCCCCCTATAGGCACGTGGGTGACTGTAATTTTTTTAATGTTTCAGCCTCTAGTGAAGTACATTTTAGCCCATTTGATATATTAGTATAAAATACTTTTTGACATTGATAATAGACGCGACCGGCCAACTTTCTGAAAGTTACATTCTGATGATGTTTTTTGTTACAAGCTGCCAACTGGCATTTTCTTAGACGCATTAATAAAGAAGCTATTTTATATGTTGGCACCTCTGATTTTGGCTATTAAATGTACTATGTTGACAAAAATGCAAAATCACAAAAATAAACTATACCAAGAGAAAGATCGCAAGAAAGTATATATAAAACGACCAAGCGAGTAGGGCGAATTTTCAAGTCGGTTTTGAGTTTGAGCTTCAAGTTGGCAAAATAGTAACTTTATGGTATACAGTACTGTAATTTATTTTTGTTAAAAATGAACTTGAAATTTTTGCATTTTTGTCAACATAATACTTTAATAGGCAACATTTTAAAATTCTCAAAATTTCGGCTATATATAAAGCCAAAATCAGAGTTGCCAACATGAATAGTCTTCTTTATTAATGCCTATACCCTAAGAAAATGCCAGTTGGCAGCTTGTAACAGAAAACGCCATCAAACAAATTTTGGTGTACATTTTCAGATTTTGGCCGGCCGTCTATAACCTAAAAAGTGGGAAAGGTGTTATGTGTTAACATAGTTAATAGAGGAGATGGTTTGGAAACTTATTTGCATTACAATAAACCTCACTATCTATGTTTTTGTTCAGGTTTATGCAAAAATGTGGTCTTTCATCGTCACGTGCGTATTGTATTTTTGCTCAACCAGCCAACAGCAACGGTTTTGTCCAATTGCCCATCCATGACTTTAACAATAGGACATTTTGAACATTCCTATTGGTTGACTTGAGAAAAATACAATACGCACGTGACGATGAAAGACCACATTTTTGCATAAACCTGAACAACATAGATAATGAGGTTTATTGTGATTTTATTGTAATGCTAACGAGTTTCCAAACCATCTCCTCTATTAACTATGGTGTTAATCACCATTTTAAAAGTTATAAAATTAATTTTTCTTTGAGTTTGCAAACAGTGTTAACATTTTCCAAATTCTGGAAATAAATTTACAAACCTCACACTCAATGATTATATTAAACATTATAATTGCTGGTTTACGATTACAAATGTTTTGTCTTCTTGTCTATTGTTTCAGGTGTCAACATCACTGAAAGTGGAAATGGAAATATAATAAATACAATAGTAACAAGTGATTATGGTGTAACTGTTCACTGGAACAATGTTTATAATGTACGAGTGATAGTTGGAGGTCGGTATTTCAACAGAACATCAGGTTTATGTGGTACATATAATAACATAAAAGATGACGACTTCTGGGCATCTAATGGTACAATTGTAACTAATCCAGTAGAATTTGGAAATTCTTGGAAAGTTGATCCTGATTGTGATGATGCAATTGCAGTACCACATCCCTGTGACGCCAACTCAGACAGAAGATGGATAGCACGAGCCAACTGTTCAACGTTACTCAGACCTCCTTTCAACGAGTGTTCAAGCCATATAAATGCCACCCAAGAAGGATTTATTTCAGATTGTGAATATGATATGTGTGCCTGCGAGGAAGATCCTGTTGTTTGTTATTGTCAAGCTCTCGAGGCTTATGCTGACTATTGTTCTTCCTTTGTTGATATTCAGTGGGAGGCATTGGACGAATTTGCAGTTTGTCGTAAGTGTCTAAATATGTATATATTTTAATTTTTTCAAGACACGTCCATTAGATAAATGATACCTTTAGAATCTTTGGCCTTTTTACTTTTTATATTGGTATTGTAACTTGTCATTTTTTTCCGGTTGCACTACTTGCCATTACTGTAATTGTTAATTGCTGTATTATTGTTACTACTCTTCGTCGTAAGTCGTTGCTCGTACCTTTTTCTCTAACATTAACTCTTACTTTTTTTTTATTGCTGTTTCTGGTATGCTCAATGTACTGTTACTATTTCTGTTACTTTTACGTTTCCCTTACACTAGTTCTTACTCCTACTTGTACAGTTATGAGTACCATTATAGCATTACCATTACTGAATGATGCTGTTACAGTTGCTGTGACGGTTAGCCATATTAATATTGCTATTAACCTGTGACTCTCGCCCTAACTGCAATTGTTGCTGTTTCGTGTACTTTTACTCTTAATTATTTTCTTACTGTGATTGTTACTGTACTTGTATAGTAGTTCCAACTGCAGATCATTGTTCTTACCATTACTATACACTGTAATTGTTATTATTGTTGTTATTGTTTTTCTTTTACTCTAACCGTTACTTAACTTCTTACTGTTTCTATTGATGTGACTGTTAGTTGCACCATAGACAATCAAAGGAATGGACTGGAAACGCTAGGCAAAACGCTATGATGCGAACGCGGCATCCGTGATACGGGCTAGCACGTATCAATTCCTCAGTTACCGTGGCAACTGGCCTGTAAAAAAGTTTTAAAAATGTAGATTTTGCATATATTTTTTCCCTTTTTTTTAAACAAACGCAAAGGTAAAAGATATTTTTTGGCGGTACCAAAAGCAAAGAATATATGCCAAGGTGAGTACGTGTATATTTTTAATTTTCCCTATAAAAACAATCATTACAACTTCGGTTTTTCACAACGGTGTCACTTGTCTGCTAAGGCATATAGTTATACTCTCATATGTAATGTTGATTCCACTAGGACGTTCACAAATCCCTGCGATATACAAATTTTGTAATAAATATATTTTTTAACAGCTCACCTTGCGCGACTACGAAAAGATGTCAATTTTTGTTGTTCTAAATCCGAACCCTGTAACTACAGTTTTAAAAGAGTTTGGGATTTTAAGGTTACATATTTTGAACAAGAATAGACTAATGAGTTCCACTATCGCTTTTTTAAACTTCTTTTTGGCAAAACAAACTCAAAAATCAATATTGAATGCGTGTGCACTGTCTTTGAAAACACAAATGTCGCTATTTTTGTTTTTCGAGTATACACTTACTTCGAACCCTGTAACTACAGTTTTAAAACAGTTTAGGATTTTAAAGTCACATATTTTGACTTAGTTAAAGTTTAATTTGAATAAGAGGTGTCAAGTTAATGTAAAAATCGTTTGAACTTTATTGGAAGTATATTAATACAGTACGTACCCATGCACATAAACACCAGGGCAATGGCGACATTTGTGTTGTCAAAAACAGTACGCACGCATTGATTCAATGATGATTTTTGGGTTTGTTTGACCAAAAAAGAAGTAAAGAACGGTAGTGGAACTCGTGCTTGTTCAAAATAGGTAATTTTAAAAACCTAAACTGTTTAACACTATAGTTGCAGGGTTTGAAATATGAAGTGCATACTTCGCAAACAAATCTGGCGACATTTGTGTTGTCAAAAATAGTATGCACACAGTCATTGATTATTTTTAGCCTTATTAACGCAAAAAGAAGTTTAAAAAAGCGATAGTGGAACTCATTAGTCTATTCTTGTTCAAAATATGTGACTTTAAAATCCTATACTGTTTTAAAACTGTAGTTACAGGGTTCGAAGTAAGTGTATACTCGAAAAACAAAAATAGCGACATTTGTGTTTTCAAAGACAGTGCACACGCATTCAATATTGATTTTTGAGTTTGTTTTGCCAAAAAGAAGTTTAAAAAAGCGATAGTGGAACTCATTAGTCTATTCTTGTTCAAAATATGTAACCTTAAAATCCCAAACTCTTTTAAAACTGTAGTTACAGGTTTCGGATTTAGAACAACAATCGTAGTTAGTCGCGCAAGGTGAGCTGTTAAAAAATATATTTATTACAAAATTTGTATATCGCAGGGATTTGTGAATGTCCTAGTGGAATCAACATTACATATGAGAGTATAACTATATGCCTTAGCAGACAAGTGACAGCTTTGTCGCCAAGTTCCAGGGTTCGAAATATAACCACACAGGGAGAGATGTAATATACGTGCGTAATTGTTTTGTCAACGTTGTGAAAAACCGAAGTTATAATGATTGTTTTTATAGGGAAAATTAAAAATATACACGTACTCACCTTGGCATATATTCTCTGCTTTTGGTACCGCCAAAAAATATCTTTTACCTTTGCGTTTGTTAAAAAAAAGGGAAAAAATATATGCAAAATCTACATTTTTTAAACTTTTTTACAGGCCAGTTGCCACGGTAACTGATGAATTGATACGTGCTAGCCCGTATCACGGATGCCGCGTTCGCATCATAGCGTTTTGCCTAGCGTTTCCAGTCCATTCCTTTGATTGTCTATGGTTGCACGGTCTATACTATTTATTAATCTTCCATTACCCTTGTCTTTACCATTGTCATTTTCAATGATGCTGCACTTACTGTTGCTATTACTCTTAGGCGTACTGAAATTTTACTGTTACTGGTATTTGTGTTCTGTGAGTTAAAACTTAGTTATGTGTTTACCTTTTCGTTCATGTTCTCTACAGTATATGCCCTTTTCTTCAAAAAATATGTTAACTATTTCTAACATTTTAAAATAAATATGGTCAGCTGATTATCTTTTCCACCACTAACTTTCTTTCAATATCTTAATGTAGGTACCCCATGTGCTAGTGCTCCATGTTTCAATGGTGGTTCTTGCAGAAATATTAATGGGTCAATATATGCATATGAGTGCACTTGCCCAATCGGATTCGTAGGTGACAGATGTGAACTTGAAGGTAAAAAAACTTCTCTCCAGATAATTCCAGATTCATGGTTTGGATGTTTTCCAGAAAACATTGAGACCTCTCCATCTAGTTGCATTTTTTTCAACTGCTCCTGGTTAGGTTTAATAAATATATAAAATTCACGCTCGAAATTTCCATTCGGCTACAAGACGCTTCAAATTTCTATAATGCTGCAATACTCACGCAACCTGATTGAAATTTACCGTACTCGCGCCTCTTGTTGTAAATAGTTGGTCCGGCATGGATAAATTTGCTATGAGTGCCGTTCTATAATATATGCTCACAACTTATTTAAGCATAATTGAAATTGGACCAAAAGCTAGGTAAAGCGCAAGTTTTTTAACTATATCATCCCCATTATCAATTCTTTTTTCCGTGCGATTTTTTGTTGGTCTCTACTGTCATTTTGCTGTTTTGTTTTACTGACAATGTTGTTAGTATTTGTACCTTTCACCTTTGTGCCTTGGGTTACAATCCTAATAGACCTTTAGTTCTCTACTCTGTCTCTGTTGCATGTGCGAAGACTGCTTCCAAGTTCACTATATCAAACAACACTCATTTTCGTCGATTGTACGATTTATCTTCGATATACAACCATTTTCTCTTGCAGTAAGCTGTACAAATTAATAATTGGTCGCCGAAAGCGAGAATATTATAAATCTATAGTCACTGAACAGCAGGCAAAGAGACTATAGGCTTGTAATCACTGAACGTATTTTAGTAGAAATTGTGAAGAGAAAAAGAGCACACAAATTATCAAATCCATTTAAATGGCTACAGTACAAAATTCAGCAATTTTTTCAGCACCCCAGCTAAGTTTTTTGCTATTGGCTTTGTGACAATAAAATAATATGCAAATTCACAACAATAATGTACACTGAAAAACGGTCAGAAATATACAAAATAATTTAAAAAAAGAGCACATTCTGTGGACCAGGATGAAAAGAATATCGATTTGCAGTTGCAATTTTCAACAAAACTTGGTTAATTAAGTTTCAGTTTGGGTTTAAATTGAGCTGCTCGCGAAGATACCTTTTTGAAAAAAATGGTAGTCTGTGGGGAGTTAGAGGCTATTAATTCTTGGTCGCTCAATTTCGACCATTCAGATTGCAAGTGAAGCTACAGCCACCTCACAATGTCTACTATCAAGGAATGGCCCTTACTGAACATCTGGGAGAACAGCTTATTATTTGAAAGTGCTATCCGGTATCCCGTGTAACTAAATGTTTAGTAATGTGTTTGTCCATATAGAGTCGGAAATTGGTTATACAAAATTGTTTTCTTTTTCTTCAGACGTTTGTCAAGTACCAATTCTCTATTATGCTAACAGTTCTACAATCGACACTTACAACACCAAGGCCGGTGATCTTTCACCAAACTTTTTCTTGAGATCTGCTGACGCTCAACTGGTCTACGACAAACATAACCGTCAAATTTTAATGTATGCATCAGGCACAACATTATCCAGAGTAACTTTGGATGGCTCTAATATAACGACCTTGGCGACAATGGAAGAGCATATTCGGCGGTTCACATATGATGGTCGTCGTAATATTATATATTATCTTCATGACGCAAGTGAAGCTATTCATATGTTAAACCTGACAAGTATGGAAGATGTGGAAGTTGGTGCTCTGGCTCATGTTTCTAACATTAAAGATCTTGACATTGATGTATTGAATGAGTAAGTAAACAAGGATGATAAGTAATAGTTCAAATACGCGGAAGTGTTCTTCCTCTGATTTCTAAATACAGACAAGCAGGCTGAAAATACGAGGCGACTTCGCCGAGATTTTTTAACCAGTTTGTCTGTATTTAGAAATCAGAGAAAGAACACTTGTACGAGTGTTTGAACTTACTTCTTAAACGAACCTGTATTTTATGAGAAAATCAAGATGAACGTTGGCGAAATTTGTCTGTAATCCTCCTCCGATTTCTAAATACTGATTAAATATTTATTTCTTTTGAATTTTCTTCATGAATTATTAATGAGTTTGAAAACAATATATACCAATTGACAGTCAGTGATAAAATACAGCAGTTGGCTTGATAAGAAACAACTACATGCATGTATTGTCATATTCGCCTGTCTCAAAAGTCTGACTGCACCTTAGGAATGATCAATGATTAATAGTACACTGTACTGTCAGTATGAACTCCACAGAGCAAAATGGCTGAGCATCCTTCATGGAAGGTATATAGAAAATTAGAAACAAATAATAACGCTGAAAAACTCATAAAAGAACGTTGTCTTCCACGTCGATGTACGCCAATTGACTTCTCTACCTATCTCCGTCTCTTTTAGCAAGACATTTGCGTGGTAAACAGTGAGTTCTGACTGCCATACCAATTCAATAGATTTATTCATAAGCACACATGAGGCTTGACAAAGTTAGAGCCATAACTTGTGATCGAGTTTATACAGATTGTCTGCATGGTATTTCTATTCGCTGGACAGTTGGTTGCCTGTATAAAATTAGGTTAATTTATGTCGCGGTAGAAATACGATAATACGTCATTTTATACGGTTTAAGTAATGAACAAATCCTGACCTTACTAAAAATCATATTAGTACCAAATGTATTCATTAATGAGCTCTTCCTACTTTTTTCCAGCTGTCTTGTTATCGTAACTGCATCCAATTTATCAATTGTTCTGTATGACCTTGGTGAAAGCTCATCAGTTCGTGTGATCACTTATGATGGTGGTTTTGGGCAATCACTCTATGTTTTTGAAGATGGGACTATATACTGGGTCATCTACAATCCCTCCACTGGGCGCTTTATAATTCTATGCACATCTAAAGCAGGAGTAACAAGTAGCCTCGGGATCTGGTACAATGGAGAAATTTGTGTAGTGGTAGACCGATTATATATTTATGTATTGGCTAAAGAAAACAACCGAATTGATATTTATTCCAGAAGAACATTGGTGAAACACTGGGAATTACGTATAATACCTAATGCCAATGAGTTGATCCTGGCATTGGGTAAGTAAATAACAGAAATACAAATACCATCAAGTCACTTATTTGCGGACGACTTACTATGACGTAATTTGGTACATATAGATTAATTGTTTTTAGTGGCAAAAAACCTGGCATGTTGTTTAAGGAGACATCAAAAGATTTAACCAATAATTATACTTTCAAATCTTTCAAATTTGATTGTCTATGAAAAATTTGTCATTTTGAAAATTCGCCACGAGTCATGATGTTATTATGAAGATTAGAATCAAACATTTGCAAAAAAATGTGGAATCCAATAAATGCATTCACTTGAAATGTATACAGTATAGTCGACAGAATTTGACAGCGGAGGAATTCGGCTTTCTATCAAAATGTTTGCATAACCAAATGTTAGCACATCCCATCATAATTTGCAATCAGCTATTGCCTTCGATATAGTAGGGAAGGCACAAACCGCACGATAACAAACTAGCATGCATACATATACATCATTTGTCCGTTAATCTTTTTCATCACCTAATGAATTATCTTTTTGTTTCATCCGTGGTTTACTAAACAAAAAGGTTTTCGTTGTGATCGACAAATGAGTAACTATATCATTGATGATCATGATCTAGGGTTTTTTTCTGACGAGCCGATGACAGATAGTTTTGTATGAACCATTCACACCATGCATTATAAAATAATTTTTGCAAAATCCCTCCAAACATCCAAACGTCATTGAAATGTAATATCAACTAATCATGCTGGCCGACGGGCTGTATTTCTGATGTCTGCACCAAACATCTGGCCACGATTACTGTGTGCACTAAATTTTAATATTTAATTCTAGATATTGATGAATGCTGCTCCAATAACACATGTCACATGAATGCCACGTGTTCGGACACACCTGGAAGCTTCGTCTGTACTTGTAATGAAGGCTTTGAGCCAAGTGGAGATGATTGCATAGGTATGTATGTTCTCAATGTTACTTAAAACATTGCCCAAAATTCCATGTTTGAAAATACTGAATAGCTTATTTATTATTACTATAATTATATAGCTGATTATTGAAAATTCTCCTCGCTGATTGGTCGCCGTTGAGGCGATTATAGCCATTGAACTATAAATAAACTGGAAGGCTAACTACTATGATGAAGGCCTATGATTTGATGAAGCCAAAATAGTTTTTCTGAGTTTTTCTTACTTGACCCCAAACGTTGGGCTATATATCAAATTGAAGCTATTGAAAATTGCTATTCGGTGTGGAAATTTCAAGACTTCAGCGAAAAGAAAACTATTTAAAAGATACAAAAACAACTGCAAAATGGCAAATTATCGGTAATTTTGTTTGTAGTTTTTCAATATTTCCCTTTTAGCTAAAGTCTTGAAATTTCCACACCAAATAGCGTTTTTCAATAGCTTCAATTTGATATATAGCCCAACGTTCAGTGTTGAGTATTTCTGCTCATAACTCAGAAAAACTAAAATGCACTGGCTTCAATCCCCCCCCCTGAGTTAGCCTTCCAGTTTATTTATAGTTCAATGATTATAGCCCGATAATCACGTAAGCGATTTTCAAAATGGGGGCCGAAACCGTTTTGTCAATTAAATGACGAAGAAATGTGTATTCTTTTATTTTTTCTAAATAATCACCTATATGAAATTATACTAAAACAATTATTCACCTCAGGCTCGGTGATTATCGTGAATAAAAACCTCTCCTTTGGCGAATAATTGTTAATTAATTACAGCAATGAAGCACAGTCATGGGAGAAAAATGAAGCATCCATGGGAAATATATAGGGGACACAATAACAGTATTTAAACTTACACGGTAGAAATAATGGATCCTAATACGTTCCACATCCCATTTGTCTTTTTTACTTTTCACTTCCTTTTCTACCAAATAACTGTAAAAAAAACGCCGTAATTTTACAATAAAAAGTACTAGCCAGAGAATGTACTGTAATTTTGCAGATATTGTTTTCAACCGAAGTCTGTATTTATACCGTAAAAAGGTTGTAATTCAAAACAGTCTATTGCACCGCAATTTACAATTAAAGAATACTTTCTGTAAACGATTACGATTAAGCGCATGTCAAATAACGGATTTCTTTTTAAATACAATCCATTATACTGTAATTTACGATAACAGTATACTTACTGGAAAAAATAACAGTATATTATTATATGGCAAGCATCACTTCCGGTGAAATGACGGACTGTGATTGGCTGAGATCGGCGGTCCATTACACGAAGAAAAACAAAGGCATTTTAAAACAAAACAGCAAAACTAATTGAAAATTATAATTTAATTTGTTATTAATAAGATATCTGCGGAAAAGAAGGGATACATTAGTATTTTTTGTTTTCTTCGCCAAATGTGGACCACGCTGCTAATATGCATTTCAAATCATGCATTTCTTGTTCGTTTCAAGTATAAATGTCATATAATAAAATTTTTATTAACCTCGCTTGCTCGGTATGCACAAAGACTTCGGTCTTTTTATACAAATCTCTCCCTACTGGCTCGGTCTATACAAAAAAGTACCCGGTCCGATATTTCTCTGTACAGACCTCGCGTTCGGTTAATAAGAAGTTGTAATTACCGTTACTGGAAGTCGAGTTCTCAATTTTAAGAGAACGGAAGTGAACTATTGTGACTTTGATCAAACACTGTGGTGCAACTCGTGTAAATCAACTTCTGAACGCTCTGGTCCTAAGTGGGATTGATCCTTTACATTGTTTGTTGAGCTGTATTTGGAATGATTTTTATGTTCAATATGACACAAGGCAGCAAGATTTAGAATGATTCTTTTGTTCCTATTGTTGTTGACACTTTTGAAGTCCACCCCGATACAGTGCATGGTAACACTTGCTGCAGACAACTAATAGCACAACTAATTCAACTGCTGCATGTATGTTGCATCATAAAGGAGCCATAACCTACTGAAGAAATCAGTGCTGTATCATAATGTCAAATTAGAAACATGCAGCTTCTCCAACGCTTTTTGTTGTAGTAGTTGAATCAATGTTACTCAGCATACGCAAATTCATGTTTCATATTTTTATTTGATTTATTAGATATCGAC
>CACRXK020003598.1:0-27085 GCA_902702795.2 Paramuricea clavata | reverse complement strand
TAAACTTCGTCGAAATCGTCTTCAGCCATCTATCATTATGTAAAAGTACAACAACTGGATGATATCAGCGAGACCTGGCGATAAAAAGCAAACAAGACGGCAAAGTATGGCTGAAATGGTGTTTTCGTGGGGGGTGAGTGAATTAAAATGTATTATATTTAAAGAAAACAATGACAATCCTTACGAAAACTACAATTATTATATTAAATTAAGCATAGTTTTTCATCCCATGATAATTTTCTTTAGGAAATAAGAACATTAAATTTCTGCCAGGCATATTAATTATTTTGTGCATAATCAGCAATTTACCTGGGGTGGTGCATAGTCATCTTCTGGTAAAATATTATACCTAGGCAAATTTTTGCTTCCAATGACCACCCCTAAAAGCAACCCTTCTAAACACTATAAGCACTTCAGAAAGCCTATCGCTTTTGCTTTTCGGAAGTTGGAGCTATGTGGGCACTGCCGTTTCAGGGCGGGGTCATTTTCAGGACTTTCGCCCCGGATTCAGGTTTTGGCACATATGCCATGTTGACTGCCATGGTCATTTTACCCTAAAACAGTTGAGATTACCTGTGCTAAATGAAACGCATACAAACATCTATACAGGTCCTAGACTATATCTATATCTGGAATAGTCTGCCTGTGGAAATCCGAAATATACATCAAATTAAAACTTTTAAAACTAAACTAAAGAAACATTTAGCTACATAGCCATAGGACTCTCTATCGAACCGATATGATGCGCAAGAACTTTATACGATATATCTTTTCATGTATTCACTTTTGTTAATTTCATATTTTTATTCTTTTATTTTTTTTTATCAGGGCTCCACTAAAAATCACTTTCGTGAGTGGACCCCTTGACTAAATATTGTAATTATTATTTTTATTATTATTATTAACTATCAACAGCATATTTTTTGCCTTTGATCTTCCATGTTGAATGAATGATTTCATCTGAATTAGCTGCAATAAGTATACAGGGTTGCGGATTCGTCTTAGTTCGTATTTATCGATAAAATAAAACCTGACCAAACATAATTATAATTCGCTAGATGACACTGACAGTATCTTAGATTACTTGCTTTACTAAATAATTATCGGATTCGCCCTTTCTTTTATGATTTTCTGCCTTTCTGGTTCGCACACGTGTATATATTTTTACTAGCAGGCGTCAAAAGTTGTCCGAAAATATGCAAATTTGCTTAGGTCGCAGTGTCATATTACTCATCGCAGTAAAGGTGAATTTTTATATATCCACGCAAAACGTTGGATCAATAGTAAATTAACCAAAAATTATTTGATCACATGGTTCTCCAAACAAGAAAATGTATTCGTGCTGAAGATCAAGCATTTTCAGTTAAAAGTATAGTAATCTTTGATACAACTTTTCGGTACGTGTGTGCAAGTTTTTTAACCAAATGGTACTGTATTTCATAATTTATTAGGCCGTTTTATACTCGTAATTTGGTAGTGGAAAAATGCTTATTTCCGCAATCATAGGTTGGCTACGATGTAGAATTTCGTTTGCATCATTGCGATCATCAATAATGTGCATTCGCGGAAGTCGACCCTCGATACATTGGCCCATATTCGGGGATTTCAACATCTCCCTGGCAACTTCCGAGGCACGGATCCCTCGGCCTAGTGAATAATTCGATTGAGGACATACGTTCTGACATTCGATTGAGTACATACGTACCAAACAGTATTAAAACAATTAATAAATATGTTTATAAAAAAATAAGTAATAAATAGTTATAAAGTAATAACGCATGCTTGAAATGTTACGTATTTTAATAAATGTTTGTTCTAAGAAAAATGCTTATTCAATTTAAAACATCACGTATTCAGTATTGCACGAAAACGTTGTTGTAATTCGTCAAGATTTAAGGTGGAGAGTTTTCGTCATTTTAAATCAAACAGCAGCGTAACTTTTATGGAGACACCCTGTATATACCGTTATATTTTTAATTAAATGCATTAAGGTTCAATTGTATTTGATTCTTTTCTTTCCAAGGTTGGTCAAACTACTTCATGCAGTCCTGCTTGTCTTGTCAACCCATGTCAAAATGGTGGAAGTCACGAGTCATTGTTCCCCACAGATTACACAAAACCTCGCTTTAAATGCCACTGTCCAATGGGTTATACAGGAAATCTCTGTGAACATGTGGTGGTTAAATCCTGTCGTGGTTACGTCAATGGTAGCCGAGTTCCAGGATTATACATGGTCTTTGATGACAACATGGATCCCTTTGATGTTTTCTGTGATTTTGATTTGAATTCAACGATGGCATGGACACTGGTTCAGTCATATGAACTACGAAAGAAAGATTTATTTGCCTACAAGGGCTTTAATTTGAATTTCTCTGTTGATGAAAACACCCCCCGTTGGGATGCATATCGTCTTTCAAAGCCCAGAATGCAATCCATGCAAAACGATTCCAGTAAATTTCGTATGACATGCAACTATGATACTGACGGCGTTGTCTTTCATGATTACTTTCAAGCAGCCAATGATCAAATGGATATAATAACATTCGTCAAAGGTGGAGTGTGCATTTTGGTGGAATGGATTAATATCCGAGGACAAGAGTGCAAAAACTGCACTGCATTCCTGGCTCAAGGTGGCCAGAATAAAGACGCTCTGCATAGTGATTCTTATTTCGCACCTGGACATTATGGTTGTGAATTTACGCCAAGCGAGGGTACTGCTTGTTCCGGACTTGGAGAAGATAATTTTGGCCTCTATAAGTGCGTCAATCCAGCTCACAGATGTTCTTCGTCTCAGTCAGCCACGACACAGACATGGTTTGGTGGTAATTGATTTACATAAAGAAACCTTCGATTTAATACATAATTCATAAACTATGCACTTTCTTGAGACTTTGCATGTTAATTAGGCTTATTGCATAACTTCATTAGTTTATCACCCCGATATATATTCGCACCAGAACAGTTTTCGCCGTCACGCTAGATATTCACGGTTCTTTCCCCAAATAAAGAAAACAAACCCAAATGAATTTATGTAAAATTAAAATTCTTTCAATTACTGTTATCATTAAAAACATTTACCACTTAACATGGTTAAGGTTAATATGTGAATTTATAATATAGCATTTGTAAATTCTGAACGCTGATTGGCTAAGAGCCGTGTTGATATAACTCCATGTCAACACGGGAAATTTTCCACCGCTTGTAAACACGGAAATTGTTCTTATTCTTCGGGCTTTTGACATTGCTATATTATAAAACAAATATAAAACATTTTTTCCGTATTGATATATAGTTATATCAACACTCGTGGAAGTTGGGAAAACTCGAAATTGTATGAAAACACTCCGCCCTTCGGGCGTCGTGTTTCCATACAATTTCTCGTTTTCCCAATTCCACTCGTGTTGATATAACTGTATATCAACACGGAAAATGTTTTATATTTGTTAAATATAAATTGGCAATGTCTTACATACAGTATGACTATGATTTATATGTAGTTCTGCACAATTGTTGGTATTAAATAAATTAAAATCACTGTGACTGTGTCACTCAAAATTCAATTATCTGATATAGGTAGATATGTCATATATGTAAACAAAAAGCCAGGACTAAACAACGAGACACCAATTGAATAAATATGTTGTTTGTAATGTAGTATATATCGATATTGACGTCTTTGGAGGTATAACAGTATAGGTACACATATACATGATTACGCATTTATACTGCAACTGTATGCACAAAATGAATATCTTTCTAAACATCAATAGACCAATTGCGAAACTTAGTAACCGCGCCTTCGCATAACATGAAAACGAGGCTTAATATGCAAAACGAAAAATTCTACTTTTTGCTTTGTCCGAAAGTCAAAGAGTGAGGCGCCAAGTTTTATGGCAGTTTTCTTTCGTTTTATCAAGTTTTTAGATACTTTTTTAGCTTTGTCAAATCAATTATCCTAGATATTAGTATAGATAGTTTTTTATTCAACTGACGCGTTTTCGTGGTGTGTTTTTAATTATTTTGACGGCGCGGGCCGGTGAAAGTAATCATGGAAATTACCACCCTCCACTCGATGACGAGGTTGGTCTCGCTGAGTACCTAATCTCTTCAATGGATGGTGTTCTTGATAAAAACCCAAATGCTGGCATATTCTTGGTTGGTGTTTTAATCGTTTCAATTTCCGAATATTGAGTAATAATTTTAATCTTCGACAATTGGTAAAAGCTCCAACAAGGGGAAGCGCAACATTAGATTTGATCTTAACAAACTTGTTTGAACATTATAGCAAACCTGCCATTTTGGCTGGTATTGGACTAAGCGACCACAAATCGATATTTATTCGACCGTTAATGAATGTCAAGAAGAGAAAAGCGAAAGTTGTGTATAGAAGGTCTGTAAAACCACATATGAAGGACGGGTTTGGAAGGTGGTTAACGTCAACTGATTTCACATTTCTTGAAGCCTTCCCCTCGTGTCCTGAAAAGCTCAACGCATTCCAATCGTTACTGAATTATGCAATAGAACGACAGGTCTACCGACCAGTTTTCCCTATGGCTCCAACAATTACGTACTGGCCAACTCCGCGTTTTATATAGCTATTGTCCACTATGGCCTATAGTAGAATCCATATTGCATATTCTTGCTGCATTAAACGCTAATATGCAGTGATTAAACTACCTCAATTCCTCTTCCCTTGGCGAAGGGTGGATACTGGTTCCAAACCTTCTCGTTTTCTTCGATAATAGTTTTCCTTCTCTTTGGAAAGGTCCCGTCCATTAGTTGTCGAACAAGCATCACGTCCTGCTTGTTACTCTTGCAGAAGGCCAGTAACTGAGCATGTTGCTCATTCATGGTATGCTCTGGAACGATTTCCAGTGATTGAAGAATTTTCCTTTTCCGACCTGCCTTTTTCTTCTCGTAAACTAGACCAGCAGCTTCCGCGTTCTTTTTATTCTGTGATAGAAAAATGAGTCAAAAACTGGATAAGAAAAAATAAAAAATGTTCTGTTGGTATGTTCTTCTTGCATGATTATGCGGCATGTCATGCGAGCACATGCAAGGAAAAGGACAAAATCCCTCGAGACAGAAGGATTCAGACTTGTCTATACATATAGCTTGATGTAAGCACTAAGAAAAGGGTAGAATACAGGAATAGCTCTAAATCAGTTGGGTAGGATCTCACGCTAATATATAATTTCATAAAATATACGGTAGTATATACTAATTAAATATCAAATACAAATGATAATGCAATCTTAAAAATTACTCACATCTGTTGCACTTTTCCATCCCACATTCAGCAGCCGATATCTAATTTTTTTTCCCAGAATTGCTAAAATATAAATTGACAAGACACATTGATGTGATAGTATTACGGTAACTGATGACCTGTATGAACCATAAACAAGCGAGTTCAGTTGTCAATGTCTATGTAAAGCCGGTTCCACTTTTTAAAAGAATTATGCCAAAACTGCATGCAGTCCACCATCTTGGAAATGTAAATTTCATGTATGCGTGACGTGCATGACAACTAAGGCGCTAAAACGTCTACATGAGTACCACGAGAACGAGATTTGTGATTCTCTCTGTGATTCTGTTTGCTTACGCTATATCGTCAAACTCGTATTCGCGTCGAGAGTTTGACTACGACTTTCATTGCAAGTTTGGCGTAACTCCGTAAACAAACAACACGCAAGAATGACAAATCTTGTAATAGTGTATTCGTACTCATAGTCACAGCTAAAGTTCGCTACTTTTGCAAACAAAACAAATCAAACTGCCTTTCAACGTATATTGAAATCACCCACATGATTATTTTAACAAGGCTTAACCCTGGTTGTGACGTCACGAAAACTTTTGCTTTGAATTATTTTATTAAGTTAAAAAAATCATAAACTCTGAATTTAATATTCTGCACTTACATGACCTGATCCAAATGACCCACTTAAGCATGGATACTGCTGTATTAGTAGCATGGCAATTTGGTTCCTCTCAGCTGCAGTCACCGGAGCTGTGTGCTGTGCTGTAATTGACATGCACAGTTGTCTATTCAGTGCACTCTTCTGTTCAGCAGTAAGTTTACCATGCTTCAGAGCGTTCTCAACATTCGGTTCCCACTATATCTTGTACATTCAAGAAGAAATGCTTTATTGCATTTTCACTGTCAAAGTTGCTGGTTATAATCTCATTAGGTGACGCTTAGCAGCAAAAAATACAGTATATTGTTGACATATCTTCATAAAATGATTAAAATATTGTCAATATCATATTTAGGATTCATATAGCACTTTAAGAAACTTGGTATAACATGATTCCTCTACAAACATACTTCTTTTGCCTACTGCGATTGCTTCAACTTATTTTAGGATTTGGGGACTTTGCATTAATTAGGTAGAGTAATTACAATTCACATCCATAATTTATAAGGAATTTTTTAACGAGCGTTTTCGGCGAGCTTGACAGTAGCTCAAGAGATAAGGCAACCGCCAAGTACGTCTTACGTCCTGGGTTCGCCCACGCATCGTATTTTACTAAAAACTTTTATTAGGCTTTTTTCCCCGACGTGATTAATTAAATTCTCTTAGGTCCCGGTTAGGTGGTGGGGATTAAGAGCCAAAGGTTAGGAAAGGGTTTATTTTGAGGTTAGTGTTCATTTTCAATAAATATGACTTTAACTTTATCACAATTTTAGTAACTGAAAACCACCATCTTGAATGAGGAGTGGTTACAAAGCTCCCATCCCCCAAAAATGTCTGCATTGCGATTACCATCTAGGCAATTATAGCTTATCCACACTTAGCCTAGAGGGAATATTAAAATTTTAATCCACGAATGAGATGAATTAGAAGAATTTAAAGTTGCCTATAATGACAGTATCTGATCATATGGAATGAATCAGAAATAAAGAAGTATAATTATGTGCTTTGCACAGGTACCAATTAATATACAGCATTTGTTAATAAAAAAGCATATGCTGGCTCATGCAGTGATCACAAATTTATTATTTTCTCACCTTAACACATGGACTAGTACGTTTCGGCGATCTCTTTGAACGGTGTACCTGTAACCTAAAAAAGCACATGCATGTCCTGTTTAATGCAGTCAAATGCAATTTCACTTACGTGTACATTCGTAAAAACAAATACAGTACATGCGAGTATGCATGTTGGTTGGTAAAGTTACTGACTTAGTAGCATATGCAAGGCACACGCACATCATGATGTTAAAAGAAACCCAGTATGGCATACTGAAAAAGGAGTTGGTATAATTTCATAGGATTATTATTGGATTTGCGATGATGTGGCTATGCTTAATATGCTATACGCATCTTTAGTTTTCAAACAGAGTTATGATACTTTGCAAGAAACTAGCAATGAAATCTGGACAAGTATACATGTAATCATCACAAATTGAAATAATTGTAGCCAGTAAATTGAACAAGGCCCATGCATTGCCCATGCCAAACTGTGTGACCATGCATAAGCATTGATAATAAAAATATATAAAAATGTTAAATAGAATATAATTAGAGCATCAAAACAACTCCCTGGGCATTCGAAGCAGTGCCAGTAGGTACTTTAATACCACTGGAGTCAAATTCCTAAATGTTCAAGTAATTTATTAAGTACAGCCAAAGATATCTCGATTGCGGCCTAGATTGAACAACATTAAGGGTGAATCTTAATAAGCTATTTCATTTTACATCTTATCCCATACCTGTGTTAAAAGCGGCTTTCTGATTGGTTTAGAGCAGGTGAGCTTGTCGTCGAGCTCACCTGCCTTTCGCCGAACTCACCTGCTTTTTCGCCGAACTCACCCGCAAAACTGCTTACGTTGCAATATTACAATAACAAATATGGCCGCCAAGATTTAGCCGATAAACCTAAACTTTAAAGAACTTTTTTCGGTGAATAACCTATTGAGACTGAAGAAAGACCAAGGCAAAGACAAAATGCAAAAAAGGTAATCTTGACGTAGATAAAGATGTATTTAGAGCCCAGTGATATTTTTGGCCGAGAAAATGTTGACAAAACATCGACGAATATATCGCGAAGAGTTACAGTGTGTATGGCTCGGTGTATGGGATAAAAACCAAACATATTTGCAGGTTCGGTGAGTCCGGAATTGGACGCACCTCGGGTGGCTGGAAGTTTCCCACAAAAATACCACGTTCGATTCAGTGTAACAATATGTATATGTATAGCGATAGTTTTAGTCGATGTCAACATTATAGCGATTTATGAGCTTTGAAAGTCAAGCGAGTTCGTATATTATCAATTACGCAATTGTCTGAACAAAAATATAGACTGGCCATATCTTCGCCGAACATAACTTCGGCCCCTTCGGACAAACTGCAACTTCTTTGTAATAGTCTTGTTCCAATCGCTATCAAAAACACCACTTAGAGTGTCATTTACGAGCCTGTATCATCAAATCTGCACTTTTATCACGGTATCACATCTCTATCAAGCAACAAATATTGGATTGATATTCGTAAGGTTGTTCATTCTTCAAGACGATGGGATTAACGATTCCAGATAAAGATTAAAAAATTCAACGCTTATAATTCTCAATTAATTTAATACATTCGTTATTTTTTTGTTAGTGTATGCCATCACTCAATATATCGGTATCAATTACGAAAATAACAATAGTTTATATATTATATTAAAATACGGGAACAGTAACTTCTGAAATTAGCACTAATTATTCTAATTCTTTACTCCTGTCGATCAAAAATTCAAAATCAACATTCTGACCAATCAGAATGCTCCGTCACCAAGCTCCCAGAGAACTCAGAATGTGTAGTTTTTGAGCAGGCGGTATTTCTAGCTTCCCGTTCTCTCGTGCCCGCGAATACCGCCTGCTACGCAGGCTAGCTTCTTTGGATCGCTGCAAAAATCGCACATTTCAACACTTTGATCTGAAAATTTGCCCTAGGGAAAATATGATGTTCGACTTTCATTAGGTAATAACAATTTACAAACTGCGCTATGGCTTAAATAAATATCCTCCAAAGTTTGGCGGGGGACATTTTTTTTGGGACACCCTGTATATGTAGAACTATACAGTTAGGTAAACAAAATGTAGGTCTTAAATCCCACACTAATATACAGCTAAATGTTTTAAAGCTATTCTTTTAATATATTCGTTCGCTCTCGTCTGCACTCTCGTCAATGCGTGCGCGTTTTATTATGCAATGCAATCAGATTTTAGATAATAGATAGATCTAATTGAGACAGGTTTAGCTTACAAGTGTTTATTAGGTTACCAGGGTTTAACTACTAGGTTAGGGACCAGTCATAATTTATTTATGGAAGGGGAATTTTCTTCCCTAAATTTTAAAAATTGAAAGCCCCCCTTAAAAAAGCAGATATTCAAGGGTGACCCCATCCACTTCATATTACAACATTTTTCTTTGAGCCCCCCGTTACTCCCAATTTTCATTTTTCTCAGATCAGTTCTCTGAAAGACAAAGTATTTCCGTATAATGTCTGCTGTATCACTTTTTAAATTAATTAAAATTCTGTGCTAAAGGTGCGGCATCGATCTATGTATAAACAATGATCCATCATATAGAAATAATCAAGGGCAAACAGCATTTAAGAGTCTAGTATTAAAGAGTCTAAAATTTGTTGGCTTTAACATTTCAATAACTGGTGTTTTACACCTGTTTTGCCAACGTTTATAATTAACAGTTACGTAGCCAGGATTTCTAGTCAAGGACAAGGGGGGCCGAAAAAATATCAGGAGGGGCCGAAGCAATTTTACCCTGCCATTGTTTAAACAAAGTTTGTTTATTATGTGAAAATATATTTGGACTCCCACGCTATGCATGCATAATATAGCACAATAAAATTTTAGGGGGTATGCTTCCCCGCCCCCGGGAAAAATTTTAAATTCTAGAGTTGATAACGTGCCATTTTCAGCATTTTGGGGGCTATTTAAATGTGTTTTGGTGATTCTAAATAACAATTTAACACATAACAACTCTACTTAATCATAAACGAATCCAGAACATTTAAAACATAGGACGATATAGCATTTCCAGTACACGAAATGAAAATATAATTCACATGTGTGTACTGCTCAGAATTTTTCCAACGGGGGAGGCAGTATTTTGCCGGGGGAGGTTATGTCACTGATAATTAAAAGAGGAATATAGTTTTATATATAACAGTAAATCCGGGTATGCATTTGGTCGTGGTAATTGTAACCATGTCAATATAGTGCTAACTGATGTAAAAACACATTGTCCAGTAAGGATGGTGATTTAATTGCACCCCAACATTTTAACCCCCAATTTTCTTGAAATAACATTCTACCCCTTCTAGTCATTTTTTTATACCCATGACCGCCCTTTATTTTTGCCCACCCCTTTTCATAATTTCCATAATGACCAGGGTTTACAAGGATGTACTAAATTACCAGGGTATACTAGATTTCCAGAGTTTACTAGGTTATCAAGGTTTACAAGGTAACAAGGATGTTTATCAGGGTATACTAGATATCCAGGGTTTACTTGTTTACAAGGGATTTGCGTGGCTTAAAGGGGCAATTCCAGTCCTCGCACGAAGCTCCTCGCAACTCGCTGCGAATGCCTACATCTAATTAAAATTAACTCTTAAGCATTGTGATTGGATGAAAGTGCTCATGCATGCACTCGCAGCGAGCTGCGAGGAGCTTCGTGCGAGGGCTGGCATTGCGCCCTAAGACAAGCGCGTTACAGACGAGAAAGTTTTCTATGACAAGTTTTTATGTGGCAACTGTTATTTTCTTGTCTGTATACGCAACTTTGACAATTCAGTTTTACTTGGACAAGTACACTTGTTAAGAAGCAAGTATGCTAGCTTTTGAACAAGTGCACTTGTCACAGTAAAAATTGTCAAAGTACAAATTTTGTTCGTCTGTATGGGTCAACAAAGAAAACTTGTCAAAGTAAAAGAGCACTTGCATGCGATTAGTCAGCGATCTATTTTCGTATTAGCTATATATAAATAATTAACAATTAGACAACGAGGCGAGTTGTCTATGAGCGAATAGTCAACGAGGCGAAGCCGAGTTGACTATTCGCTCATAGACAACGAGGCCGAGTTGTCTAATTGTTTTAGTATAAACTTTAACATTAATTTACAACTAGGCTGCAAACACAATACAAAAATACACAAAAAAACAACATTATAAAACCATTAAAGGTAAACAAATATTTTAGTTTTTGTTCGCGTAAATTTTTTTACAAAATTCAGTTTTAATTTTAAAATTTCATTGAGTGTATGCTATTTTGTCTATTTTCTTACCCTTAAAAATTGCCATTCCATATTTTTGTTGCTTTTTTCGGGGGTTTTAGTACAGAATTGTTCAACAAGTCGTCCAAAAAATCATCAGACACTTCGACAAAAGTGCAAAACGCGAATTTTCCGCCATTTTGAATTTTCTATTAGTAGGCTATCACTAATAGCCTACTAGTAGCGTAGCCAATCAGAGGGCACGATATGTGATAGCCTACTAGTAGGTTTATACTAATTAACAATTAGACAACGAGGCCGAGTTGTCTATGAGCGAATAGTCAACGAGGCGAAGCCGAGTTGACTATTTGCCCATAGACAACGAGGCCGAGTTGTTTAATTGTTTTAGTATAAACTTTAACATTAATTTACAACTAGGCTGCAAACACAATACAAAAATACACAAAAAAAAAACATTATAAAACCATTAAAGGTAAACAAATATTTTAGTTTTTGTTCGCGTAAAATGTTTTACAAAATTCAGTTTTAATTTTAAAATTTCATTGAGTGTATGTTATTTTGTCTATTTTCTTACCCTTAAAAATTGCCATTCCATATTTTTGTTGCTTTTTTCGGGTTTTTTAGTACAGAATTGTTCAACAAGTCGTCCAAAAAATCATCAGACACATCGTCAAAAGTGCACAACGCGAATTTTCCGCCATTTTGAATTTTCTATTAGTAGGCTATCACTAATAGCCTACTAGTAGCGTAGCCAATCAGAAGCCACGATATGTGATAGCCTACTAGTAGTTTTATACTAATACTTAATAGCAATCGTGGCTATCAGAAAACCAAAAATTTGTCATAGAAAATTTGTTGCACATACACACGTGCAATTGACAAACATTTGTAAAACTTGCCATATAAAAACTTGTCATAGAAAACTTGCTCGTCTGTAACGCGTTTTAGGTCAAAATATACCATGGACTAGAAAATACATGCATGCAGAAACCCTCGCCTTGCTGACAAAACCATTGTATTTTTCGAACATGAAGTATACAAAGCAGTTGTCATGGTAACACGATAATTTTTTAAGAATATTCTTACAAATCTCGTAAAAATATCACTTTTAATTACAAAATTATCAATTTCCCAACATATATATATATGTGTTATTATACGTAATATAGGCTTCAATTTAAGGTAAAATGCAACCACAAACGCTTCGCAAAACGTTTTAAAGTGTTCTTTATAAAACTAAACAGCCTTCTATAATTAAATGACTTTATCGATAAACTTTGAGTTTGCAATAAAATGATTTCAAATTCTCTTTTTTATTTAAAAAGTTCAATATAATAAAAAAGTAAATCAATATTAAAGATACACTGAAATTATGTGCTGTCTTGTTTAGTTGTTTCATATAAATACATTATAAAATCAATATTTAAAACAAACTTACCTTCGTTAACGTCGGCTCCCTTCTTTTAGCCGATTCTTTCGACCTTTCTTTATGAGAAAACTCTTGAAATTTACAAAATCTTGCAAAAATGCGAGTAAAAAAATCATCAATCATCAAATCAAGAAATGTTTGCTATTTCGCTGTCGTCATGCAGTCGTTATAATGCAAATTTTAAATTGGACCAATCAGTATCCGCTATTCATGACAGTCCGCCATATATTTGAGATCAGTGAGGATGACCACCCACGGTTGGTGACCCACGCCCGCGATATTTGATGAACTTTAGACTCCGCTAATGCTTTCGTCTCCCCGGGTGTAAATAGCCGGGGGGAATTAGTACCCTCGCACGGCGCTTCGCGCCGTCGGCTCGGGGACAAGGCACATGCAGCTACAGGCTATTATAGTGGGTCCTGAAGGGGTAAAATGGGAACTGGGATTGATCTATTTTTAGACTGGGGAAATGGGATTTGGGTTGCTGGGACTGGGATTTGGCCACTGGGAATGGGAAATGAAGTCCTCAAAAATGGGAATGGGATTGAGGTAATGCGAGTCGATTCCCAATTTTTCTACGTTTTAAGTATTTTAAAATACAATTTTGATCCGTTTTTGGTGTCTTTGGTCATGATTTTTGTTGTTAACTATAATATTCACAGTACTACCTGCGAACAGGCATACTCTGGCGCCCGGAATTCTGGGTTTTCTGATTATGCGTGTCTCAGAATGCTGCAAATGCCATTTCCGGAATTCAAATTTAAAAATTTTCCGTGCCTTCGGCACAACCCCCCCCCCCAAATTTCATAAAGTGTGCGCCACTTGCACACACGATGGCTTAAAGGTCTTAAAACTGTTTATTGTACCGATAAATAAAGGGTTTTTTATTGACTGGGATTTCAATAACTCGGACTGGGATTTCTAATAAAAATCCAACTGGGACTGGGATTTTGCCAAAATTTCAGGTGGGAAATGGGATTGGGACCCCCCCCCTTCAGGACCCTCATTATAGCCTGAAACAGCCCAATACTCAATAGTTTCGGTCAGGTTAATTTAAAAAGCTTAATTTACCTGCGAAGTATTTAATTATTTGTAGGAAAGGGTGAAAAGTCGCTTAGCCTGAAAATGAACAATTTTTTCAAGACTTTTGTTGTATTTTTTAACTGATTGTGCGAGTTGTACTGAACAACCTACATGAATGTCGAAATCTTAATTAAAACACAAAACAGACTGACCAAACAAATATTTGCCTCGCCGGAGGGGGAAAGCCAGACATAATATTAAATGCTTCTCTTTTGATATTTTAGTGGTTTATATTATATAAACGGTCTACTTACCATACCGGTAACCGAGGTCCACAAGGCTAAGAACTTTTTTCGTTCCTTTAAAACTGGTATGAACATATATATTTATATCCACCAGTTCCATATCAAAAAGGTCTTGCCCATCAATTTTGTTATCTTAAAAGATGAATTTAATAAAAGGCTTGTTAGTACTATATGTGTTCTCGTCGCAGTTGTACATGACATGAAACCGCTTGAGATAAATAGCAAACAAAATCCGAACTGAACGTTTTCAAAATTTCAACTCACCTTCAAACACGCTCACTAAATTTGAAAAATTATTGTCATTTAGAAACGAAACAATGTCTTCCACACTGGAATTTCTATTCAATGGTAAAGACATCGTCGTTAGACTTCGCCTAAAAAGACAACAAAATCAAGAAACGGCGCTCGCGAAGCTCGGAAAAACACAAACTCACAAATACTTCACTTTTGGCGCGAATATCCCACAATGCTTTACGATCATACCATATATGGAGCTACTGGCCTTATAAGTACAACAGTATAAGACAGGCTCATATTTTCAGTTTTCAAGACGAAACTATGTATAAGGGAATGTATAAGGGATATTTAAAGGACGAGGAGAAATGCGTGATTGACATTCCTGAAGTTTTTTGAGAGATGATTTTTCCGAACACAAACATAACTTCAACTTCCTCAATAGATTGTATGGTAGATTTTCCAAAGTCCTTTCCAGGCCCTTCTATGGCGCGCATCACTTTCTGCCAAATATCACCGGTAGAAAAATCCACTGGTGACGTCATTGTCTAAAAATAACATTATATTCTCACGCTTTTTGTTGAACAAATGTGTATTATTGAAGCAAACAACAGAGTAAACAATGTAATTACAATTTTTTAGAACACAAAAACCATGTGAAAATACACAAACAAACATTACATTGAGTATAAAGTATAGGGTGCAGAAATAAACTTTAATTCTGCCACCGAAGATGCATCTGATAATTCTAAAATTTCCTCACTAGTTTCGGGTTTAGTTTGGGTTTCTTGATCTCGATTACTGATTATTACAAATTCGTTTGCTGAGAAAACAACGCGTATTTTTACTGGATTTTGAACTCTAGCGACGTCTTCTAGTTGATCACAATTCACAATCGCCGCCTCTCTGCTTCTTGGTTACAGTTGTCGGATTCTTTTCAATTAGATTAACTTCTACTACGTTAAATCGCTGGCGAACCGAATCAACTTTCTATATAAATAAGCTTAATTTAATAAATTACTATTCTTGTCCGCACAATTTAATACGGCACACATTGTTAGACAAACAACTGTCCAGATTCAATAAGTTTTTACATGCACTTGTTTTTGTTGATACATTAAACAGCTTTCGGCGCTTACTTGGGTCAGTCATTTCGTTTCCACACTTGGTGCAAACTGTTTCATTCGACGACAAAAAATATCAATTCTTGAGAATGTTTTTGTGTTTTTGTAGACCCATTGTTACCCTGGAGCCAGAGGGTATTTGTTTTCGCCTGTATTGAATAACCTTCTGGTGAAATTGGCGGAGTTTTTCGGGTTCATTCCACACATAACTTTCAAAATTGGAATGAAAGAGTTGATTGGTTGCTGACTATAGGTTCGATGGACTACGTGTTCTGATTGGATATTGTAAACATCATAGCCTGTTCGCAGGTGTTTCGTGTTTTGATTGAATTGAAACATTTGAACTTTGAAATGTCTACATTACAAAATGAGCGAACAAAAGTTGAAAGAAGCAGTTTTATAGGCTGAAAGAGAAGAGGACAAGAGAGCAACACTAGATGGAGAGTTTACATTCGTATTTTGTAATCCCGAGTCTATTATTCGAAATGCGAAATGGAGAGAAATGCTTTTGTAACAGACGAAGTTCACACGTCGGCCCAAAGTGGTGTGTTTAATAAATTTAAATACAGATTTTTCTGAATGTATATTGCAGGATTAATTTGAATGCATATTGCAAGATTAAAGTGAATGAATTTAAATATATATTTATATTAAATTGAATAAATGTGATGTTTTAAATTGAATGAAATTCAGAATGAATATTGCTACAGTATACACGTGATATTTTTAAATAAAACCCTGTCTAGACGGCCTGGCGTCAAGGATAATGATTGGATAATATTTTTAGAATATGATGCATTAAGCCATTAGACATTTTTTGCATTCTTTATCCGAACCAGGAATCGCTCACAAATTCACCAGAGGTTTTTCCTTTTTCATCGCGCGTTTTCTCGCATTTCGCTTTCGCCAAACCTAAAAAAAACTCTGGGCCAGGGTAACCCATTGTCGGCGCGGTGAAGTAATTGTAAGAAATGTACACAGTACACACCCTCTTATGTCAAAATTATTCGCGCCAAAATTTTTAATGAGATTTAAATTCCTGCAAGCGACACAAGTCGACCAATCGCTCGTCGCTCGTTAGTTAAGAATAACTAAGTTAGTGTAGAATCGTATAGTATTTAGAACTAAAGGAAATTCTGCAATAAAATTAAGAAATTCTAATCGAGAAATTTTGTGTCAAGAGTGGAAACACTAACTTTCTTATAAAACAAATTTTTGTTGTTCTTAGTTTGACAATTTCGATAATTCACATATTAAAATGTAGGAAATCTCGCTGATGGCATAGTTTTGTGAAAGAGAGGCAATAATGAACCACATTAACTGTCAAGTATGTACTCATTTCTTCACTGCGAGTATATCAGAAATGGTGAGTCATTTAGTTCTGGTTCACCAAAATGACCCTGGTTTACACATCATATGTGACGTACCTGGATGTCAATCTACTTTCGGCAGAGTTTTTTCTTATAAAAGTGACCTGCAGACAAAGTCAGCAAAGACATTGATATCAAGAAGCCAGTAGCGCAACTTACACACAATGTTCAGGGTTTGAATGCAGAAGAAAGATTAGATCAGTTTCAAGGTATCGTTAACCCTCAAAATGAAGATGAAACGGAAGAAATGAAACGCACAAACGCCCTCTACCTACTAAAACTTAAGGAAACAAACTTTCTCACACAAACGTCACTTGACAGTGTCGTCCAAGGAACAACTGCTATGGTGAAAAGAACGGTCAAAGCGTTGAAAAAGGAAGTGGAAAAGAAACTCGAAGGAGGGGGACTGGAACTACAGGAAATCGAAGGTTTAAGCAACCTACTTGACGAGGATCACCCATTATCGAATCCCTTGGCCCATGTTGAAACAAAGCATCAACAAACCGTATTTCAGAAAACAAATTTTTCATTTGTGGTAAGTACAATTGTAATATATAACATCGTATATGGGAGCAAGCTCTCCAGATATATTTATATAATAGACCTTACCGTTTATTCACTTTTGAACCAATGGCCTCGTTTCCATGTTTGCCTGTTTTAGCGCGGCAGGCCTGCACATAAAGGCTACATCCCATGTTTCCTGAACGAATATGTTGCTTTTTAATCTTGAGCCCAATCAATCACAAACCTATCCTTAAATGTATTGTGCACGAAACATGTGGACTGATACCACACGAAAACGAGGCTATTGGGTGAAAAGTGAATAAACGGTAAGGTCTATTATGTTCACTGCTTCACGCGTGCGCTAAGCTTGTAGAAATTAGCCAATCAGAAAGATCATCAGTGGCGTGAAGCATTGTCAGGGTCTTATACTATTGACCAATACAAGATGGCAAGCCTCGTGACAAGCAATAGTGCCAAGGAATGGTGTCAATAAATTAACGACATAGCAAATAAAACATTTTGTATGTACTTGGTATATAGTATTTTTATTTTTTTTTCTAAATTAAAGGAACCTAGACGTATCTTACTTGGTCATGTATCAAAGAGAAAACGAATTGGAACAAGTTATAGTGAAGTTTTGGTTAACGGCGTGTTTGCGTATGTCCCATTGCTACAATCCTTAGAGCAGCTGCTCAACCAGCCAACAGTTCTTACTCAGGTAATTCAATAAGCTAAACATAATATTAGGTATTAATAGCAATTCATGTTTTCGCTCGCTAATCTGGTTTATACAAATGAATACAAAGCCCAGTAGAATTGTTTTCACGACCCAACGTTTCGACACTCCAGTCTAGTGTCTTCATCAGGGGTGATCTGAAGTTGCTATGTGGCTTCTTAAATACCCAAGCGATGACGTCATCTGCCAATAAGATGCATGTATTCTTCTGGCAAATAGGCACCGTCATCCCTATTCAAAGCATGATGACTCATATTTATATGCCACGCTTCTAGGCAACGTCTTTGGCCATAGCGATTGTTTGTGGTAATTACTTTAGAATTATCCCAAGCAATATCGTGTTTGGTATCACACACATGTTCTGCTAAAGCTGATTTCCCCTTGTTTAAAGTTGAAACAGCCTGTTGATGTTCTTTTAGCACATATTTCCGTTCATTAGCTTGAGAATATATCACTGTTTGAGTAGCGAGCGAAAACATGATTAATATACCTGGTTGCCGTGAACGAACAAACTTTAAATTAATAACAATTGTCAGGACCCCCGAGAGGGGGGCAGGGGGGGGGGCAAATTGCCCCGGGCCCCCAGGTTGTGAGGGCCCCTAGAATTTTTTTGTTGGGCCCCAGTCATTTTTTTGGCTAAAATATTTCCGCGCAAAGGGCAAGATATTTGTTTTTTGGGGCAAAGTACCAAAAATTTGGTATGAAAAATTGAGGTAAGCAATTATAACGTACTCGTCCGGAAAATTTTTTTCCCTAAAAGTTGTCGACGGGGGGTGAGGTAAGGTAATTAATAGCTTTATTAGCATGACCATAAATTTACAGTATTGCTAAAGCATTACAAACAATATATAGAAGAAACTATGATAAACTAGGACTATTATTATTTGTGGAATGATTTATAATAGACAAATACAATATTAAGAAGAATTAAGGGTAAAGAAAAAAGAGAAGTATGCTATTTACAAATAAGTTGGTTATTACAACCTTTGCTAATCCGCATTCCTGGTTTCAAGGTATTTAAGTCTTTGCTTGAAACATGAATAAACAACTTTTGAAAGTTTGGTTATGATTTCACCATCAGTTGACTTCATTAGGTCCGCTGATAGAGTTTGAGAGTTTAGATTAATCTCGTCAGATGAAGCATTCTCTAATGAACTTCGAAGGTTTGCACGAGATTGCTCATAGGCCTTGCAAGAGAGGAGGAGATGGGTTTCATTTTCCACCTCTCCTGAATTGCAGATTTTACATAAGCGTTCTTCACGGGGTATATTTTGATAGCGCCCGATCTCAATTTGGAGGTTATGGTTGCTGACTCTAAGTCTTGAAAGACATTTTCTTTTGTATGGATCTTTTATAAATACTAGGTAGTTTTCGAGGTTGTGATCCGTTTTGAATGTTGAATAGAAAGTCAGTTTGGATGAATTTTCAAGTTTATGTTTCCAAAATGTTAAGTATTTTTCCTCAAGGGTTTTGGTAATAGTTTTAATATGTTCAGTCGTTACGGCTTCTAAATTAAGGATTTCTTCATTTAGATTTAAATTTTTGATAGTATCCATTGTATTTCCGTAAAAAGACATTTTCTGCTTGGAGTGTAGATCTTTCGAGATTAGAAAAGCTTGCTTCGCAATGGTTGTTTGCGGAAGTTTAAGTGAGTGATGTATTTGAAGACCTTTTGAATACGTTAATGATGAGAGGGAGTTTTCCAAGCTCAGCTCTGGAGGCAATGTTACTTGCTTTCCTACTGATAGCGGGGTAAATTTTACAGAACTTAAGATGAACTTTCTCAATTGGTGATTTATTCCAATTGTTGAAATCATTTTTCACGTATGTCCCCCATACTTCCGAGTTGTACAGTAGGATAGGAGTTATAATTGAATCAAATATTTTAATGGCATATTTGGGATTGAGATGGCTGAAATTGAGCTGTCTTCTTATACCGTATAAAGCATGCAAGGCTTTTTCGCTTAGTTGTTTTAGAGCTAGAGTAAAATTACCATTGTGATTTAGTTTGAATACCATTGTGATTTAGGTTCAAAATACACCCTCGGCACGCTCCTTTGGAGTAAGAGAAAAATTCAGTTCGATTTATTTTACTTTCTTTTACGGCGCATTTAGAGCTTGAATATAGACTTTTAATAAGGTTGTAGAAATGACCATCAATTTTGTTTTCAAGCAGTTTTAAAAATAGACCTTCGTGCCAAACAGAATCAAAGGCTTTTTTAAAGTCCACAAAGCATGCATAGATTTTTTCGTTTTTCTGATTTATGTGTTTATCAATTATTGTTTTTTAAGACGAAAATGTGGTCAGCTGTTCTGTGGCCTGACTGGGATCCGATTTGGGAGGGGCGAATTATGTTTCTATCAATGCTAAATTTACTTAACCGTTGATTTAAAATACTACAAAGGAATTTACTGAGACAGCTAGTCATGCAAATTCCTCTGTATTTATTGGGGTCAGTTTTATCTCCTGACTTAAAAATTGGCGCAATGAGACCTTCACACCATTGATCTGGGAAATGCCCTGTTTTTAAAACGAGGTTAAAAAGTTTATGGTATAATTTAAGTAATATTTTGACGCTATGCTTCAGCATTTCGTTTTTTATCTTGCCGGAATAAGCAGATTTGTTGTTTTTTAATGTCTTTGCAGCACTCAAAACTTCTGCTTCAGAAATAGGTTCATCAAGAAAATTATTTGGTGTTTTTTCTTCAAGTTTTGTTAATTTTTGTAAAATGTTATTCTGTTCTGTTTCTAATGTATGTTTAGCATGCAGGGATTGGAAATGAGTGAGCCAGCTGTTAACCGAGACATCTGGTTTGCTCATGGAAGGGTCCCCAAAGTCATCACTCATGTTCTTTAAGAATTTCCAGAAGGAATTTGGGTCATTTTCAGAAACTCTTTCCAGTTCTTCTAGTTTTTTTTCGTGGAAAAGTTCTTTTTTGCGTTTTAGAGTGTTTTTATAAATCTTAAGTGTGGCAAGGTATTTGTCCCTTATTTCGGTGTTAAGGGGATCACAGTGTTTTTGGTTTGCGAGTCTTCTTACTGAATGTCTTTGTAGTCGACATTCTTTGTCGAACCATTTTTTATTACAGACATTGGAAGCTTTATTTCTGTATTTCTTCTTTTTGATTTTCATGGATTTTTTAGCAGCATGCATAATTAAATCTTCTACTTTTGAGGTAAACAAGTTGACACCTTCCTTTGAAGGAGATGGATTGGAATTAATCAAATATTGTCATTGAGTCATTGCCCCATACGAATTGTTGTGGAAGCCTATGTGTTTTAGGTTGTTGCATGTGAGTAGTCTCACTGATAGGGGCATGAGTGGGAGCTCTTTTTACTATGGTCAGACCGATAAGTTGGTGGTTTGACAATAAAGTTTTTGATGGTTTGGGTCAGTTCTTGGCCACAAATTATGTAGTCAACCACACTTGAGCCTTTTTGGCTGTGGGAAGTGGGTTTACCAAATGAGTCACCAAGGGTTCTACCATTCAGGATTCTCAGATTGCAGTTTTTGCAAATCTCAATCAGACATTTGCCATGTTTATTAATATAGTTATCAAAACTTTCCCTCATTTTTGGTTGAAATGACGTTTCAGTAATAACGTTTATGAAGGTATTTCCTTCTTTTGAGACAAAATCTTCAAGTTTGCTGGTACGGGCATTAAAGTCCCCCAGCAGCATAACATTTCTTTTTTTGGAGAAATATACTACATCATTTTCCAGGTCATCAAATATTTCCTCGTCAAAGTAACGTGAGTTTTGAGGAGGAATATAGACTCCACAAATAAATAAGTCCTTTGTAGAGTCTAGGATTGTGTTGTCTATTCGACAGCACAAGAAATTTTTAGTTCGTTTTTCGAGAGAAATTATATTTTCAAACTCTTTTTTGAATAGAAGCGAAATTCCTCCAGACAGACGGCAACTGGAGTTTGATTTAGGGGTTGCCGTAAGTGAGGATATTTCCTTGAAACCAGGAATGCTATTAATTTCTTTAGACCATGTTTCAGTTAAAAAAATCAAATCATGGTCTTTTATATTATCTATGAAGTCATTATTGCTTAGCTTATCACCAAGAGTATAATGCTTTAAACCATTTATGTTCCAAGCACTTATTGATAGCTTAGAAAACATTTCTCTGCAAGTTTTCAAATGATTGGAAAAAGGTTGACTGACCCAAAATAAATTTGGGGCATTATGTTTTGCATATTTATATTAAACTAGGATTAGATATAATGATTAGTATGGTTAATTAGGTTATATATTGATTGATGTGGTAATAGTTTTATAATAGAAAAGGTATAGGTTTAACTAATTGGTACTCACAAAATCATTGGAGTAGTCCGTGGAGAAAATTCATCAATTCAGCAATTTTCAGGTTGGCATTACCATTTAATGGTTTCATCAGGTTGCTTTGGCTGCCATTGTGTGCGCGTTTGGGGAGTGTTGATGGTAGTTTAAAGTTGAAGGGTTAGGGGATGAATGATGCAGTGAAACGAAAGGTAGTGGTTGGGGATAAGGTCTGATGGCTGGATGGGGATATGGTTTTGGTTTAAAGTTTGATCTTTTCTGATGGGTTCCATAATATGCACTTTTAAGGTTTTTTGCAAAGATTCTGAAACCTTTGTTGTTGAGGTGTTTCTTGTCAGAGTATTGATGTGGACTGGAATAGGTTTGCATGGGTTACAGAGGTTGTGTTTGGGAATTCTTTTGCAGTTTTCATTAGTTTTTCATTGAGGTCTCGGGCTTTTTGAAGGAGGTTGTCGTCGCGGGGGAGAAGGCAGCAGAGTATTATCCGGGATTGAGGGTGTTTTTGATTGATTGACGATAGGAGGGATTTCATTTGTTTGGATTCAAGGGGTTGAGACCCCTTGTTAAAATGTTTCATGTCGATTGGGGAGGGTAAACTTCTTTTTTGCAGATTCCATAACACGTTATGAGTTCGGTCTCGTACATAGTTTTTAAATTTCATTGAACAACAATATTGATCTTATTAATCCTTCACAACATAGATCGCAATTAAGAAAAAATTATTTCACCATTAAAATAAACAGTATTGGAGAATTGCTATACAGCCAGGAATAATTTGATAGGCCTATATGTATACTGAAATTGAAATTTTCCACGTTTCCTCTTCTGCCTTATCGCCCTCCTTTTTGAGAGCCTTTCTCCTTGTTAACGTTTGAGCGTTGCACCACTGATATTTCCATTGTGATACAGGCCATATTAACCACTCATATTTATGTTTTGAAGGAGCTACAGTATTTCCTGTGGACACGAATTACTTTGACCTATTGAAGGAAGACCAGCCAACACTTCAGCGTGACTGCAAAATAAACGAGTAGGCCTATGTCAAAGTAATGTGTATGTCTATAAAATAGTAATTAGGTACTTACATTCCAATATATATATATATATATATATATATATATATATATATATATATATATATATATATATATATATATATATATATATATATATATATATATATATATGGGCAGATGAAACTGGTTGGGTTAAACGAGTTGCTTTAACTACGATAATGGAGTTGATATAACTACATTTCTGGTAGCTGATTTAACTACGGTAATTGCTGCCAAAGGCAGCACACTATTCCTAACATGAAGTAGTGCATTTACGTGTGTCCAGTCTCTTTGGCCGAGTTATGTATAGCAGAACGACAACTCGATTTTGAATGTACGGACGGATGTACACACGGATGATCAGATTTATGACGTTTTTTGACGTCACAGAAATTTTAAAAAATAACATACTCCAGATCGCGATTTGACTTTCCGAATACCCTGGTTGAGACTCGCGAACATCACACTGAATGGAATATTGCAATTTGTAAATAACCGTTGCCTCATCCTTGTTGTGAATTTTGATCCCAACTTGCTGCAAATTTTATGTATGGCTGTTTATCGAAATATATTTTTACGTCTGGCTGTTTATCGAAAATATTCTTCAAGGTAAGATGAAAGTTTGATCACAAATAACAATGTGTTTTGGTCGAATTATTTTACCCATTGAAACGAATGAATCCACTATTGAAACACACAATTGTGTACGAATGAAGAATTATCTGACTTGTACAAAGATAATCCTATAGGCTATAGCCAGTTAGCGACCCAGTGTGGATTGTAGTCTGCACATATTGCTGTAACAAATTACCAGCAGTTACATGTAATATGTCAACCGACTTTTGTAAAAGGTATGACGGTCTCTAAAAATATATCTCTGAGATATGTCCATTGTTTATATAGCATAATATGACATAATCCTGTCACTACAGTACTCAGGGTATACAATGTTTTTTGATAAATGCTCAAAATTTCTTGTATTATATAGTTTTTGCAGTTCTGAGTACAATCTTAATCATTGCAAGTGAATGGTGTCAAGCTGATATATGAAACAAAACCTGTCAACAAATAGATTTTGTCTCAGATTGTTCAGTTGTTTTGCTATTGGGGTAGTGCCATTATTGCACTAAAACGATAATTGGGACAAAAACTAACTTAATATCTCTATATTGATGAAATTGTTATTAAATTCTACATGTCCAATGATTCATTCAAGTATTATTATCGTTTATATATAATATGATATTGTACAGTATTCAGTGGCAAGCTAACTACCATGGCAACTGGTCATGCCATGCCAATAAGCCTGCATCTATTTGAATAATGCAAATCATTAAAAACTTGCATAGCATGACCCTCCATTCACCATTGTCTGCGATAGCAGACTGATCTCAGCCGAGACTGTTTCTCGCAGACTGTTTCTCTGCCGCTCCAGGGGGGTTGGCTGAGATCGGTCTGCTATCGCAGACTAGCTTCACCACTGGCAGTGTTATAATTATACATACAAAAGCAAGAAGTTGTAAGTGCTCATTGCAGCCGAAGGTATCAAATAAAATCACCCATGCCAAGAAAGTAGAATTAGAATATTTAGCTGATCTTTGACTTTGTGCAAGGTGTTTGATATTCAAATTGCACTTTTCCTATAATTAATATTTAGTTTAATATGCTCTTATAGATCTGACAATTAGTTCAATATAAATAAACACAAATATAAACCTCGCGTAACCTGTTTACGCTGTACAGGAGTATACGGATTCGCTTGTTTCGTCGGACACCAACACTTGCCGTTCAGGAGCAATGCTAGCCTACAAATTTTATTCCCTTCACAATCTTTGTTTTATTTTATCATATCGTCGCAATTTTCAAGTATTCGGCGTATTCTGAAAATGAAAAACTGGGTGGCGTGCAAATCTTGTAGACTACATCGGCCTAGGCGTAGAGCTATTAAGGTGGCTCCCTGCACTTAGAACAATTTTGAGTAAAAATAAGCTGTAGACACCAAAAGTAATATTTTAACATTAGTAACCATTTTCTGTAATTTTTGGCAAAAAGCTTGGGTTTTTTAAGCTTTGAACTTAAACTATACGGGACAAAAAATGTCAAAAATGCGTTTCTATGGCAGCAATGTCGTATGGAAAATGAGATGAAAAGTTTAAAAACAAGACAAAAGTTTGACATAACTTTAGTTTCCTTCGGTGAATTTTTTTAAACTTTTCTGTACAAATTCGGAATACAGGGGTAAAGAATATATAAAAAAATAAGGCAAATTATACGACAAATTTTGAAATAGTATCAAATTTTTTGTTCCAAAAAAACTGCTGTGTAGATTTTTTTAGTCTTTAGATATGTTGAAAAACATGATATATGCATTAATTATACAAAAAATTTAAAAAATTGACCGAAGAAATTTAAAGAAAAACGAAAACAAAAATAGAAAAACTTACGCGGCCACACAGAATTTCAAAAAGACAACAACAGTATCTGCGCATGTTCGTGTTTTGTTTGCGTGGTGTTCCCGCAGCGTCACGGTTTATTGTTTATGTGATGCTTCGAAATGGCGCACGATTGCAAGCAAGATTTTCTTCGTTTTTGTTACCCGTGGCTTTTTGAAACCGGGAGGCGATGTAGATAACACTCGAACAAGTCCTTTTCTGCCAAATTTGTCAAAGATGTTTTTCAAGTTTGCATAACTCAAGCCGCTGCCGGCGATCTTTTCTACCATGCATTTGCTGATCGTTGATTTCCCACAACTGTTGTCGTATAAAAGACTTCCAAATGTTTCGGATAGTTTGTGTCGTTTACAAAGGTAAAGATTGTCGTTGTAAGCTTCGTTAAAAGATATGGGTTTGCAGTGATTTAACAGATCCCTGGAGGAAAGATTTAGCCGTGATGCAAAAAGTATTCGACGTAAAGCTTTGACATCCTCTAGAGCGTCGTGGGCGTTGAAATGTTGATTGAATAGAGCCATGTAAACTGCAGATTGATTCAACGCACAAGGGCCTCCGTTCTGGTCTTGCAGAATTGAATTTTTTACCAAGTATTCAAACAACGTAAGGGTGTCAGCGAAACACATAGACAAGGATTGGAATTTTGTTATTATGCTGCTGTTGCTGTTGCGAAGTAACACAGGAACATCGAATCGCTTGGCATTATGACCTACAAGAACAGAACAGACATTCTTTGATGTTGATTTCTCGACTTCTTTCGCAGATTTTTCAATGAAACTGACAAAAAGGGTCAAGGCATCATCGCAGGTAAGCGTTTGAACTGGATTAGATTCCTTGAAGAGTGCTCGTTGACCGTTTATAGTTCGTATAGTAAGATTGTTCACCTTCGATGCATGTTTTTCTATATTCTTGTTTGGTAAAATGTACTCTGAAAAGGATCGATCACCTGCTTGGTTTATTGCTGCTATTTGACATAGTTCCGCATCTTTTCCCATCTTATTTGTCTCAGTGTCAAATAGGATGATATTGTAGGATAAATCTGCTTCATTAATCTCTAAAGGAGAACACTCGGGTCTTGGTGTGTAGGGGGGCACAAATTTTTCATAAGCACCGAGATTGTCATCTGGTATATCAGTTTGCAAAGCTTCATCATTTTCACAACTAACACCACAATCTTTTGATAATGTTAGACCAATGTTTTTCTGATATGTTGTACCTTCCTTCTTTTCATCCGATAAGGTCCCATGAATTCTCTGTGTTCGAATTTCATTCCTCCTCTTCTTGAACTTCAACGACTGTTTTC
>CACRXK020003597.1:0-35396 GCA_902702795.2 Paramuricea clavata | reverse complement strand
TATATATATATATATATATATATATATATATATATATATATATATATATATATATATATATATATATATATATATATATATATATATATACATGTATATAAATGTATATAAATGTTGTGGGTAATCGTTCCATGTTTCGCGCACCAATATAGTAAACGTTATGTAATGGATATTGTATTGTACTGAATAGTTAACTGAATACTTCCATACACGTATGTACATACCCTACCCCAAACCTTAAACCTAACCAGCATACACTGATCTATATCACGGTATTTAAGGGTCATCATGTGACGAGATTTTAATATATTTTATATATACACATATATCTATATATATATATATATATATATATATATATATATATATATAATATTATATATATATATATATATATATATATATATATATATATATATATTTATATATATATATAAGATTAGAAGACAAAGTTCAAATACTTCATATGAACTTTATTTCACTACAAATTTGTTTCGTATGACAAGACGAGTCTTGCCACAGTCATCAGGTGAATTGAAATAACATAAATAAATAATAAATAAAAATAATAAATAATAATTTATTAATAAATAGTAATTTAAATTCACCTAATGAGTGTGGCAAGGCTTGTCTTGTCAAACGAAACAAATTTGTAGTGAAATAAAGTTCATCTTATTAGCTCTACTACGGTATTGAGCACTCTACTCATATATTGCAAAGTATTTGACCTTATTCACAATTGTTATGGAGTGCGAATCTCAACGTTATTCATCAATAGATTGATTGAAAGATGGATGAATATAGAGTAAACAATCCGGAAGAGATAATTCAAATTATATTCTGTATGGCATTAATTTATGTAGGGATTGGTTATTGTAGGTTTTGCAACTAATTCGATTCAAAGTTAAATTTGAATCACAACGGCTGCAGATGTTCTGACAGGACATATTCTCTCAGTAAAAAATTAATATATAATCCTTTTAAATTTGCATAAATGCGCAATATATATAGAATTTCTTCCCCCTATAACACAATCAAACACAACAACTCGTGCTCGATGATCATTCATAAATGAGTTAACATTTATAGAATCAGATTCGACCGGAGGGTGCATGGAGGTGCTACGGGATGGTGGATTAAAAGGAGCCCCCACAAAGGATATAGTAAAATATGCAAATATAGACCATAGTTGAATATTTTCCCAGAAGGCGCGAATTGCAATTCTGGTACTCTAGATTTCCACATTTTCCCGCGAGAGAATTCTCTTGAACCTGCTAAACTATTTAACGACGGAATAGTATATGTTTCATGTACTCAGCAATCAAACTTTTTAATATCAACCTTACACAATTTACAAACTCTCTAGTCTCTGCATTTGTTCGACGCCTTAATTCCTATTGTTTTTGTTTATATCTCCCAGTCATCTGTCAATCAATGTAACTTAATATCCAACCTATTATTACAATTACCCATAGTAATCGTATTATAACGTATTTTTAGTACATATTGTAACAATATACACATTAAAAATATTATATAAACTTTGAAAACCGAGGGAAATAATCTTGTTAATAATTGTCATAAAAGTTCGCGAAAATGTAAATCAATCTCTAAAGGCCATGTTACACGATGCAATTTTCAGTGTGCTCAACAGCACTACAAAACACACTCGTTCCAAAACAATCAAAACATAATTACCGACAAAATCCTAGTTTTTCCATGCCTCGCTTTGACCTTTGCACTATCCTGGCGATCTCTGAATGCATATAAAAGTTTCTAAACATTCACGTGTGTATATTTTTCAACGTACGCAATGGCAAAAGATGCTTAACCCTAAAACTCACCTTGAGTAATACTTTGGATTCTCCTGAATGCAGATTGAAGAACAGGAGACAGAGCAAGAACTGTCGATAAAAATACATACTTTTTACTCGAGTTCAAAAAGTAGTATTTCGGAAATATAGATGAAATCGGTTACAGCACTGGGTGCTAAATGGCTACATTCAACATAAACTGGACTTATATATAAAGGTATATTATGGTGTGTAAATATCATGAAAAGCTGGAAATTTGAACGTACGCTCTCACGCTAATTACAGTCTTTAGATATAAAATATGTTTCATTAAAACGAAATTCAGGCTAATTTGTTTGTAGCACCTTCAATGTTGTTAAGCATTTGTTATAAACACGATTTAGTCTCACGACCAATATAGCACAATCATCTAATTTGCTAAAATAATCTGTCGTTATTGCAAGGCGTAATGCTGCATGCTTTCTTGACAATTAAATGTTTTTGTGCGTAGGTATACGTATAGGCCCTACATAATATCGAATTGAACAAATATAATCGGAATAATAATGAAAAAAACAACTTAGTTTTGAGTACGATTTAAGGTACTGTATATTTCGTGAAATATTGTACATCACTATTCAAATTGTCCATTAAAAAAAAGCATTTGTGCTACGTGATAATGTGATTTTTTGCTGTATTTTCAAATTCACGATTTCGCAAAGCAGCTTGAGATACATAACTATATTATAATATAACATTTGTAAATTCTGAACGCTGATTGGCTAAGAGCCGTGTTAATATACAACTCAATGTCAACGTGGAAAATTTCTTTCTTTATATTTCTTTGTGCTATATTATAAATAGAAATAGTTTACATTACAACTGCCCCCGGCTGATTAAGGTGTACTGTTATTGAAAATAATCATGCCTTATGGTTTACAAATATTAATACGACAAAATGATGACTCCTTTTTTTCAAAGAGCTTAGAAGGTTGATAAAGTTGACAAACTTTAAAAAGTTTTTGTGCGTCCATCCAGCTGAAGGAATGGCGCTTTTCAATATAACGGAACAGTGACTATATGAGTCCCTGTTACAAATGTTATATAATGTGACCGTTGTACGCGTTTCTTGTTTTATAAAACTATAATTTTTATATTCGTTGTAAACTTTCCTCGATTTTCTTCATTTGCATTTGCTTTTGACTGACTGATAAAATGCCGATTGACAAGGTGTTGACCCAAGCACAACATTTGAACCCTAACCTTTTAAACTGGCGCAGCTGCTGTTCTTGTTGGCGCGAGAAAATATAACGAGAATAGATACAGACGGTCGTATAGTCTTTCTTGCACGGGTTTTATAACAGGACTATTACGCCTATGCCTATTAATAGCCGCTTCACTTTCTGAACTTTTTCAGGCTTTCGTTACCACACGGCTTCGTTAGGGAGACGAAACAGTTCATATTGGCAACTGAGGTTTTTAATATACAACTGTCTATTTGTTCGAACGTAGACAGGCAACGTGTTTATGTCTCGTTTGATTATGGCAATCAGTTCGCTTGCATTTCGGATATTTCATTCACACGGTTTACAAACTTGGTTGGATAGTTCCGAGGTAGAATTAACTTCGATTCCTAAATGAACTGAACCGGCAATTCGGCTTATTTCGGCCAAGGTTTTACCACTGTCGTAACGTTTCTTTTGCTTGCCTTAAATAAATAATTTCTCCAACGATATATAATCTATTGGCGTATTGCCCCGTATTTTAGTTTCAAGGCACACTTAAACAAACGACAAGTCATTTACATTTTCCGCGCTTGCTTTTCTACCTCTTGTCGTTATTCGCCTTATTCGGTCCTGATTGAAACTTTCAATGGCGTTTCTTTCGACATGTTTTTAAACATTCGCAATTTTGCGACCAAACAATAATATACACTTAATGTCTGCTCCCGAGGGAAATAGTTAGTTTTGTTTTCCCGAGAGTCTCAATGTTTCCCGAGACGAAGTCGAGGGAAACATTGAGATTCGAGGGAAAACAAAACTAACTATTTCCCGAGGGAACAGACATTAAGTGTTTTGTTATATAGCGACGAACAAAAATCAATTTCAACAACATTCATATACAACAATTGTTTTTTGTAGCAAAAACTCTATAGAGTAAACGAGTTTAAAATTAAAGAACCTACTTAAACTGTTTCGGGAGCATATCCTGTTTCCTGTTCTGTATTTTTCTTCCCTTTTACATTTTTTATTTGAACACAAACTTGGAAAATCGTAGTTTCTAATTATCGTAGTTGTGCCGCCATTTTGTTTATTTATGTACGTGGCCGGTCGGGGCGGGCAACAATTTTTCACTTGTTGCCCGGCGGGAAACATTACATTTATCTGAAGTCACGTGACCACAAATCAGCCAATCACGTTTGGTGTTCACGCTAGCTATATAACAACATAGCTTGACAGTTTGATTATTAATATATTTAGTGTTTGCTGATTGGCTAATTGGACCCAGACAAAAAAGTGGGCGGTTATCAAATTACACTGCCAAACCCAGCAGGCGGTATTTTAGACCGCCTGCCACGCAGGCTACCCTGTATGGGTCCGCTGTTCACGTATTACTCAAGTTGTGGTAACAGTGTTGTTGATTGCATTTTTGCGAGTAGGAACATCGAAAAAATTGTAAAGTGTGTTAAAGTTGGCGACGAACATCCGTGCAATTTATCTTATCATCTGCCGTTGATTGCTGGCATTGAAATTTCTGCTGGTATAAACTGCCATGAATCATCTAATAATTTAAAGGACGAGTATGAACGAATTGCGTGGAGAAAATGTGCCTCGGAACAAGTACTAGAATATCAAAGGAGATTATATGATACAATCATAACAATGGATGATACTTTATACACCAGTGATGACGTTGAGAACTATTATCGTTTGATCTGTCGCAGCGTAAATGCAGCGACAAATGTCTACCTCGTGCGAAGTATAAGAAGTCCATCAAGCCCCACTGGAATAATGAACTCAAGCGATGAAAGACAGCTTGCATGGAGCTTCATAAGAAATGGACCTCAGAAGGACGTCCAAGAGGAGAACAGTTTGAAAGTTTTCGGTTATACAAATATGCTAAGCGTCTATTTAGGAAGAAACAACGTAAAATGGTACGAAAAACAGAGGAGAATGATTTCAAAGAGCTTAGTGAGGCTTCCGAGATCGATTACATCAAGTTTTGGAAATATTTAAACCGACGTAGAAAGAAGAAAACATCAACTAATGTGCTCACAACGAATGATGGAAGGACTATCTCAAACCCAGAAGAAATAGCAGATCTGTGGGCTAATTACTATGAAAAACTTTTAACTCCTGAGGAAAATACAAATTTTAATGATGACTTCAGGGAGTATATCGATATCGAGGTTAGTGACATAACAAAAAACTCGTTAGCTGAATTTGATGATATATTTCAGGATGCCATAACTTTAAAAGAGATCGAGGATGTGCTAACAGTATTACCAAATAATAAAGCTGCCGGTGATGATGGCATAACGTATGAACATATTAAGTACTCTGGTGACATTCTGGCTGCCAAGCTGCTAATACTTTATAATAAGATCATTGAATTGGAGTACATTCCAAGACAATTTAAGTTAGGAATTAAGATTCCAATTCCAAAGGGAGGGAAGAGCTGTGCGTCAAAATTTGATGATCACAGAGGAATTACTCTTCTTTGTACTTTTAACAAAATTTTCGAAAATTTAGTACTTAACAGGCTTCAAAATAAAATAAGATGTCGACCCCACCCGCTTCAAGGGGCCTACCAAGCTGAGCGTGCCGGCTTGACGACTTCATTTATTATTGACGAGTCAACTAAGCACTGTTGCGAGGAAAACGGTGAAGTATTTGCCTGCTATGTTGATATACGCTATGAAACAGCAAAACACGTCTTCGCCCAAAGAAAAATAAAAGTTTTAGGCGCAGCTTGTACTCGCGCATGCGCATAACGTCAAAAACCGTCCATGACATAATCAAAATGGTTTCGAGCGCGTGTTACCTAACATGTCGCACTCAGTTTTCATTAAATGGTATACTTTTTTTGCCCAAGATAAAATTATCAAAATTAAAATAATTATTATTCCAGAAGCGGGTAAAGGTTTTTTGGTATTGCATGGAATCCATGTATTTTCAATATTTTCTTTGAAACAGAATTTTGTATGCCTTTGGCTTTATCTATAATAAAAAAGTATTACAACCATTGTGTAATCAGTAAAACGTTGCTCTTTGTTGTTCTCCCAATATTGTGATCATCTTGCAGAGAAAGCAGTCATGGCCAGTACATGTCAGCTTAACTGTCAGTATTAAAAGGTGAAATATGGGAAAGCAGACGACTGTCGATCAGTAAAATTGTCCAGCTTGAGAAGTAAGAGTTAAATATCGCAGAACTTAAAGTAGTGAGTGTTATAGAAAATTACATCTAAATATGTCAACATAAAACATCATGGGCAGAGTCTAGCTAGTCAATTTCCTTGGCAAATAACTAAAATTAATTGTCCGACATTAGGCAAGATAACATTTAAGTTAACAAACTGCTAAAAGTTGGGCTCATTGGAGTGAAATGGGTATTTCCAAAAAACATCAGTTCAGCCTTGCCGTCAGTTCACTCAGTTGTCAGGGTGTCACGTTCCTGCAAGTATGTTTGTTATAGAGTGATAATATATTTTCATTCACTGCATGGTGCATTATATAACACCTCTATTAACACTGAATTTGTTTCATTGAAGACTTTGAACATTAAATAAACCTATATATTCAATGAATAAATATTAACAGAAACTTTTGAAAGTATAGCAGTTGATTTGAAACAATTCAATAAATTATCTCATACCATGTTTAGCTGGGATATGCCTTGGCTCTAGGTAAGCATTTCTCAAAGCATGTACGCATAGCATGTACGCATTCTGTCACAAGATGTTGTCTGGATACCGCGGTCAAACGCCGTCAGACACAGCACCACAAGGATCAACTACATACGTAATTAAGATATTTGATGAAAGTCACTAGTGTTTTCATCAAATACCTTAATTATGCATGTAAAATTACTTGAATAGAATTCCTAATTACGTTTTGCTTGGTTAAGCTAGAATTTTATTCAAATCAGCAAACGAAAACATTCTGTTACGTCTCGATTAATTTGAGAAGCCATATAAACAACTCGAGCTCGCGATCGTGTCTCACCGGGATATCCAAACACTCGAAAACAATGTATGAAAACACTCGCGCTTCGCGCTCGTGTTTTCATACATTTTTCTCTCGTGTTTGGATATCCCAGTGAAACACTCCTTCTCGTTGTTCATATATTACATGAAGAATTGAGGATCGAGTAGATGCCAAGCTATGTTATTAATTTATTTTGTACAAGAAACACTGGCATCTGGCAATCTGTCATATACACAACTATACTATTTGCCTGTATTTGGCATTACAATAAATTTAATTTGATATAAAGGCTGAGTCAAATGTAAGCCTTTGAATAAAACTAATGTATTTATATCATCGTTTTAAACATTGTCCGCGGAAAATTCAAATTTTAAGCCGGAACATGTGCATTCTCAAAATTCACGAATGAAGATAGTAAATAATTTCCTTTCAAGATTGCTCTATTATACATAGACATAATAATATTCTTACCTGGATATTACTCAGTCATCCCTGATGTTTCATCTAAAAGCTTCATCGGCTCGAAATATCAAGCGAAATATTGTGACTCATACTTCGAAATCACGAAATATTAAAAACTTGAAAAATATGGCTGTGTAAATTCAGTGTTTCCACTCCCAAAAAATAATTTCCTACCCAAGTGCTCAAAATTTCCTTATTTTTGAACTGCTGTGAAATTTGTTGCGCATGCGCCAGATTTCCATTGAAGCTTGAAAATTTCCCCAAAGAATATTAACATGCTCTCAGCTTGGTGATTGTATGTCTGTGAATGCCTGTTTAATATGGTGTCCTATCCGGCTATCCCCGCCAAAATTCGAATTTTTAAATTTGACATCCAATTGCAAGTTATCGTCTTACGCATCACTTTTTCTATTTTACACACAATTGTGTGTAATTTGTATACAACTTTTTCCATTTTTTACACAACTTTATTTTCATTCAACTTTTCTATTTTATACACAAAGTTTTGTATTCTGTATAAAACTTTTTCCATTCAACTTTTTCTATTTTACATACAACTTTTAGATTTGAAAACTTTTTATTTCCAACCGCAAACCAATAAGAAGCATACTGGGGGTTCATTGTATCAACCACTTACCAGAGCAGAGATAATTCCTAGTTTTTCTTTCTCTGTGTTAGTGTTATGTTCTCAGGTGAATATGATGTTTGTGATCGGATGTATATGCATACTGGGAAAGCTATCCCAATGCTGTGCCAACTTGCTACGCGGTCAGGACGGTTCGAGTATGTGATATTTCGGAACAGAGTCTAGTTCCTTCGATATCTGTAGCAATCTAATAATTAACAATTATTCGCCGAAGGCGAGGTGATTATCGGGGAATATTCGCCGAGACGAAGTCGAGGTGAATATTCCACGATAATCGCCGAGCCTGAGGCGAATAATTGTTTTAGTATTTTTACACAAGTCTTTTGTGTTATTTGGTACTGAATAAATTTTAATTTCGCTTATTTCTTTAGCAGTAAACTTCAGTTTTGTTATATTCACCTGTAGTTGAATATTACAGCTTAATACGCCAAATTTGACCAATCAGGTTGTAGGATTTGTTATGTTCACTTGTGAAAAAATACTAATCATTATTGTTTTCTGTGTTGGTGTTATGTACTCAGGTGAATATATATGATGTTTGTGATGTTACTCGGAGTGTATATCCACCCCGGGCAAGCTTGAAAAATATGCCCGCCACGGTGGGATCGGGAATCGAACCTACGATCTTTGGAATACTAGCCAAAATACTCAGCCAACTGAGCTACGCCGTCAGGACGGTCATGAAGACGGTCATATCGAAGGAACTAAACTCTGTGCGAAATATCACATTCTCGAACAGTCCTGACCGCGTAATTCAGTTGGCAGAGCATTGGGCTAGTATTCCAAAGGTCGTAGGTTCGAGTTCCCACCGTGGCCAGGCATATATTTCAAGCTTGCCCGGTGTGGATATACACTCAGAGTAACATCACAAACATCATATTCACCTGAGTACATAACACCAACACAGAAAAAAATCTTGATTATTAGATTGCTATAGATATCGAAGGAAATAGACTCTGTTCCGAAATATCACATAGTCGAACCGTCCTGACCGCGTAGCTCAGTACGTTGGCAGAGCGTTGGACTGGTATTCCAAAGGTCGTAGGTTTAACTTATAGAGTTATAAATGTCGTGAACAGGTTAATTGAGTCAAGTGATGGTTCAATGGACTTCCAAGTGTTGGTAATGAAGTTAGAGCGATTAATTTAAACGATTACTCTTTGGTTTAAACGTGGATGACGTATACTCTGGAGTAACAATGGCGGGACAAGCATGCAGCGTAATTAATGAATTGGAAAATGCTGTTGTTAAGATCTAATTTCTAGCTATCTCCTCATATCTGCATTATCCAATTCATTCATTGCGCTGCATGTCTGTTTCACCATTGCTACTCTAGAGTCATTCACGTTTAAACCAACAAGTAATCGCTTTAATTAATCGCTATAACTTCATTGCCAACATTTGGAAGTCTATTGAACCATCACCTGACTCAATTAATCTGTTCACGACATTTATAACACTATGAATTATCTCCAAAATCTACTCTGCACAGCTAAAAGCGATCAGGGCGTGGCAATATTGATCAAACAGGATTGAACAATGTTGTGCGGCCCACTTTGTTCACAGTTGTCCACAATATTGAACAATATTGTTACACCCGATTCAGGCACAACAATATTGTTCAATAGTGTTGACAAGTGTGAACAATGTGTGCCGCACAGCATTCTTCATCTTGTTAAACAGCAGGCTCATAATTTTTACGCGTGTAAAAACCAGTGAACTCTAAGAGAACTGGAACGATAACTTGGCCGCCATCTTTGAAGCCACTCATGATGGCCGCCATGTAAGTATGGAGTGGAAAATACGCCGCCTAATAGATGTCTGTTTTCGACCACTAAATAGCTGTATTTCAACAAGGAAAAACGCTAAAAACTTTCAACAATACCTGAAATTTAATACAAAACATGTTTCCAGAACGTAGAGCAATTATAAAGTTCTTTTTTCAGGAGTCAAAGTGTGAAGTTTTTTTCGGCACGTTCAAACTTGTGTAATATTTTGAATATCAAGCTGTTACCCAGGAAGTTTTTGCTGTTAGTGGATGTAAAATACTTAGAACTATCCAGGAAACCAGGTTTGAATCTTTAAAGTTGAAGACTTTCGATAAAAAGTGCTTTTTCTTGCTGATTTTCGCTCAAAAACAAACTTTTGACTGAATTTCCCGCTCCTCGAAACTCTCCCCAGTCCTTTTGAAAGTTAATTTATTGCTCGCTGAGCTTACGAGAAGCGCCATCTTGGCTTCGGGCAAGTATGGGCATGTTTACCTGCAGTTAGCGTTCCAGTGTTATTACAGTTCACTGGTAAAAACTCAACTCTACTCTGGTCAGTGGTTGATACAATGAGCCCGCAGTATGTTTCTTATCGGATTGCGGTTGGAAATAAAAAGTTGCCAATGCAAAAAATTGTATGCAAAATAGAAAAAGTTAAATGGAAAAAGTTGTATACAAAATACAAAATTTTGTGTATAAAATAGAAGAAGTTGAATGAAAAAAAAGACTGGTGTATAAAATGGAAAAAGGTGCATGCAAATTATAAAAACTGTGCGTAAAATAGAAAAAGGTGATGCGTAAGGCGATAATTTGGATGTCAAATTTAAAAATGTGTATCACAAATGAAAAGTTCGTATTTTGGCGGGCGATAGGAATCCATGGATTAAACTTTATAATTTTTTGCTTGATATAAAGACAAAGTAAAATGTACTCTACGTTTCCAGTGTATAGAATATCTCGTTTGAACAGTAATAGAATTTTATTATGATCTTGACACAAACAAGAAGACATTTACACGCTAAATCTGCAGTCATGCCCGAGGTAAAGCCAATCGTCGCGATCTTGATAGCCTTGTCAAACGCAAAATAATTACAAATTTGGGTTCAAACAGAAATAAGTTCGGTATTAATACGACTAACATATATTCTATACTAATACGGGTGGTTTAAAATGTTTTCAATTGAATTTTCAAAGTTTTTATTTATCGATATGATAATCAAACTATGAAAATGCCGGTTTTTGACTTATTTGACTTGCGAATCAGCAAAATAACTTCCTGTAAACAGAGCATATTTACACAAAACTCTCGCTTAGTCTTCAGATGTACTTGTACGTTCGGTTCTACTAGTTATTAAACAAGGAAAATGTCCAAGAAACATTGGTAAATTATAGTTGTCATAAAACATTTCAATGCTGAGGCCGGTAGCAAGGTCAGATTCAAGGTCAAGGTCAAGTTGTCGACTTCATAACATTCTACAGTACTTCGAATGTTTTCGAACTCTTGCTTCATACAAGAGCAGTAAATGCAGGCATTTCAAAGCAAAATTATACGCAAAGGGGCAATTTTCAACACAATTTATTGTTAAATTCTGTTTCCTAAGTGCCTTGGCAGCAAAAAATATGATTTTGAATTTGGAGGAATCGATAAATTTCTTTGCTATTTGGCCTAGTATTGCACCCTACCTATGCACTGACTGTGATACAATAGTAATCAAATATACTATTTTTAATTTCCCTCCATTGAAATGATCTACTATTGCGGACTAAACTAAATTTTAATCAACATATAAATCTGGAAACAACAGCCAAGTATTAGCTGAGTAGGCAAACTTAAAAAATAATTGGTCCTCAAACCGGCTTTAATTTGATCTCAAAACTAAACAAATAGCCAATACTGCGAACATAATCCAAGTTTTGATCACTAGGGGCAATTTTTAGATGTACAAAATCTTGTTTAATTAAATTACATATCAAACAAAGGCAAAACAAAATTTGGTATTTATTTTTCGTCAAGGTTTTTTGCTATCCAACCACGTTTCTGCACCCCCTCGCCCAGAATATTATATCTCAAAAAACAGTTTTCTGCAGAAACTATGCCTTTTTATTGGGAACATTTTTACTTTTCCCAAGAAATACATTATAAACACGGAAACCTTAAATATTTAAATAATTTTCATACCTTTTTGGAAGTGTAAAAAGCAAAATTTGATTTATTATCCTACTTTTTAAAATACATTTGTCAAAGTTGCTTCGAAATCACTATCACGCTATATGATGTTTATGTACCCTCATCCTTTTGACTGAAAAAAGTTTATCTTTTTGATCATGAAAAGCTATTGTTTTATGGCTGTTGATTACCGTTTTACGTTTATGTCAAATTTTGCACCCATGAGACCAACAAGTTTTGGTAATCCGCGAATGAAAATGCATATTCAAAGAGCACAAAAGCCAGCTCCTAGCTATGTAACTTTATCGCCTGAATTTTGAATCAATCCACAATTAAAATGCTGTTAATGTAGTTGCTTTCCATACTTAGGATGTTAGTGAAGTATTTCCTGTACAATTTAAATTCCTTGATCGCCTTCTTAAAAATGTAAAACAAAAAGTTGAAATTTCTTTGTGTTATTTTTTTAAATTTTCGAATTTTTGTAAAATATCACATGCGCCTGCGCTTTGTACAGCGACAACAAATTTCCCAGCTGTTTTATTTTTGACAAAAATTCCTTGCACTATTAAAGAAGATGAATTTTACGTTGTTCAAAACTGATAATTACACTGAATTTATCCTGAATGACGGTGTGTTTCTCACCCGAGAAGAATCATGGGTGATTATATTTTATGAATTAATTACAAAGGAACTTCAGCAGAAGGCTTGAGGTCATCCCTCAGAAATGTTTCAGATTTTCCATTCCCCAGGAACGGATTTTCGACATTTCCTGACGTAAATTTGCTTGGAAATTGCAGTAATCTTAGGATTTATTAGAAGTAACTTAATTAATATCCTTAATATCCTATTGCTGACAACAAAATTCGTTGCCATTTCCTGGTAAATTTTATTTCTTTTGCAAACAGCTGGGAAATTTGTTGTCGTTATGCAGAAAAATTGCTGGCGCGCGCGATATCTTACAAAAATTCGAAAATTTGAAAAAACAACACGAGTGAAATTTCAAGTTATGATTTTGCATTTTTAAGACGGTGATCAAGGAAATTAAATTGTTGTAAAAACTTCACTAACATCTCAAGTATGGAAAGCATCTACATTACCAGCAATTTAATTTTGCATTGATTCAAAATTCAGGCGATAAAGTTACATAGCTAGGGGTTAGCTTTTGTGCTCTTCGAATGTCAGTTTTCATTCGCGGATTACCAAATCAAAAGACCTTTATTTGCATGACCTATTTACAGTTATTGCTAAAGCATTTAGTGTAAATAAAATTAACAATTAATTAATCTACCAACTGACAATACCAGCTATTTACAAATTAGTAGTTTCAATTAATATTTACAAGTTTAAAATAGTTTCAATTTAGGCTAGTATAGCAATACATATATATATATATGTATTTATGTAAGGTAGGACCATTAGTTATTAGGTCTTGTTAATGTTATTTCCGGTTTCAAGGCATTCATTTCGTTTGGTGAAACAGGTCAGGATGTATTTCGAAAATATATTTAATAGTTTTGGGTCATTAGATGACATGATGGATTGAAGATCATCATGACAATCTAGTTTTGTCATAAATTCTAATCGCAGCTTTTCATTTAAAATTTTTCTATCATTTGTGTAATATTTACAAAATAGGGCAAAATGACATTCATCTTCAACTTCACCCATGTCACAAAACTCGCACAGTCGTTACTCACGAGGCACATTGTGGTAACGGCCACATTCAACATTAAGTTTATGGCAACTTATGCGGAATTGGCTAAGTGCTCTTCTTTGTGGTTGATTTTTTATGTTTGCAAGGTATTTTTCTAGCTTGTAGTCGGTTTTAAATTTTTTGTAGAAATCTAATTTGGAACAGTTGTTTAATTTATGTTTCCAAAAGTTGTTGTATTTGACTTTGGCGTTATCTAGGTATTGATGTAGATGTGAGTTTGTTGTGAGTTCTAAGTCATTGAGTTCGTTTGTGGAGCTTGCGTAATTTTTAATTAAGTGCATTACATTCGAGTAGAAACTCGGTTTGTTGTCTAGAAACAAGTCCTTAGAAAGGAGAAGCGCTTGCTTTACAATGGTATAATCGGGTAGGGTGTTGATGTGTACTATGTATTTTATCAGTCTTTTGAGAATAGCAATCAGTAGTGGTAATTTTCCCATTTCACCTCTGCTTGCTATATTGGTTGCTTTACGATTTACACCAAGGTAAATTTTACAAAATTTCGAGCGTATTTTTTCAGTTGGGGATTGGTCCCATTTGTTGAGGTCATGGTTTGCAAAAGCGCCCCACACCTCGGAGTTGTATAGCAGAATAGGCGAAATTATGCTATCAAATATTTTGATTGCTAGATTTGGGGGTAGCTTGCGGATATCAAGTTTTTTCCTTGTAGAGTTCATGGCACGATGAGCTTTGTCAGCAAGTTGTTTGACTGCTAAAGTAAACTTTCCGTTTGATGAGAGGCTAAGTCCTAAGTAGTTGTATTCTTGAGTCATTTAGAGAACTTTGTTCCCAATTTGAAAATTTGGTGTGGGTTGTTTATTTGATGGTTTTTGGAAGATCATGACTTTGGTCTTTTTCATGTTTCCATGCATCATCCACTTTTTAGACCAGTCATTTAATTGATTTAAACAGTTTTGAAGACCAACCTTAGATCTTGATAAGATGACAAGATCGTCGGCATATATTAGACAATTTAGTTTTGTTTCATTGGGTAAAATTACCGGATCCGAAGGTATGTTGTTAAATATGGGGGGTAGGTCATTTAGAAATATATTGAACAGCAAGGGGCTCAATGTACATCCTTGACGTACCCCCTTGTTATATGGAAAAAACGATGTTCTATTATTTGATTGTTTAACAGCACATTTTGAATTGGAATATAGGTTTTTCATTAATTTGTAGAAATTTCCACTGATTTTATTCTTAAGTAATTTTAAGTATAATCCGTCATGCCAAACCGAGTCGAAAGCTTTTTTGAAATCGACAAAACATGTATATATAGTCGTCCATTCGTTTTCTGGTTAACATATTTATCGGTTAAAGTTTTTATAGTAAGGATGTGATCTGCCGTTCTGTGGCCGGGTAGAAATCCTATTTGTGATGGGTGTATCAAGTCATTCTCTTTGGTGAATTTCAGTAGTCTCTCATTAAGAATGAGACAGAAAAGTTTCCCAAGACAACTCGACACACATATTCCTCTATAATTATTACAATCCGACCTGTCATCAGATTTAAAGATAGATGTAATTAGTCCCTCACACCATTGTGTTGGAAAGATTCCTGCTTTTAGGATCAGGTTGAAAAGTTTAACGTAGGCCTGGAGCATAAAATTTATATTGTATTTAAGCATATCATTTTTTATCCTATCAGAGTATGTGGACTTGTTTCTTTTTAATTTTGTGGTAGCATTTCTAATTTCTGTTTCTGATATTGGTAGATCTAATTTATCATGCTGGCTCAAATTTTCTTCATGTCTATGTAGTTCTTTTAGTATTTCTTGCTGTTCTGTATTAAGATTGTGTTTTGAATGTAGGGTTTGAAAATGTGAATACCATTGTGATTCAGGTATATTGTTGGGTGTTGTGTTTGTTATGTCATCATCTACTGTTTTTAGCACTTTCCAGAATGACTGTGGGTTTTTTTCAGCTGCTGATTCTAACTCATCGAGTTTTTGTTGGTAGAACTCATCTTTCTTTAGTCTAAGAGTATTTTTGTAATCTTTCAAACTTTCATGATAGCTATTTCGTAAGTTCAGATTTTGTGGATCTTTATGTTTTTTGTTTGCTATTTTCCGAACTGTGTGTCTTTTAAATCTGCATTCTTTGTCAAACCATTTTTTGTTGGCAGTATTTCTAATCTTCCTACGCCGGGTTACTTTCTTAATCTTAAGACTTTTCATTCCTGCTTCTAGGATGATGTCTTCAAAATCATTTAAACAATTATTGATTCCATCACTATTGGATGGATATTCATTAATCAGAAAATTTTGAATTTTTTCTTGGATGTTTGGTGATTTAAGGCAATCTGAATAGGTTCTAAAAGAGTTATTGTCCCAAATGAATTGGTTTGGGAGTTTATGAGAAAAGTTAGGGTTGCATGTATTATTGGAGTGGTTTGTATCAATAGTTTTCTTAGTATTAATCCATGTGGTAATTTGGCTATATGGTCGAAAAGATAGCTTGGGGGTTTCACAATGAAGGAGTTAATGCTTTTCATGAGACTAGTATTGCAAATAGCATAATCAATTACACTTATACCCCTCATCCCCTGGAAGGTAAGTTTTCCAAGCGAGTCTCCTTTTGTTCGGCCATTTAGAATTCGTAAGTCACAGCTTTTACAGATTTGTATTAGGTTTTTACCATGGTTATTGATAATGCTGTCAAAATTTTCTCTAGTTTTTTCATCAGTGTTGTCTTGTGTGTGGTCTGGTAAATGTTGGTTTTCTTCGTTAGAGATGAAATCATCAAGTTTACTAGTTCTAGCATTAAAATCACTAATAATTAACACATCTCCTTTTGCAGAGAATGAGGTTATCTCGTCTTCTAAGTTTTCAAATATCTCACTTTCAAAATGTTTTGAGTTTTCAGGGGGTATGTAAATACCACATAGGAAAAGATCATTTTCAAAATTTAACATATTTTTTGAGATTTTACACCAAAGGGAATTTTTTGTTTTTTTTATAATAGATACATAACTTTGAAATTTTAAGTTAAACAGTAAAGTAATGCCGCCTGAGAATTAGGAGTAATTAGAAATAATTTTATACTAAATCTAATATATTGTTGTTTTTTTTTATATACTATATCTAATAAATTTATAAAGTTTAACTTAGCAGTTTCTAAATGTATATGTAAAGCAGATAAATGAGCCTAAATTATATATTAACAGACATACCCATATAGAGATTTCACCAGCTCGATGAACTGTGGTGGTAGTGTATTACTAAGGTTTTGAGTATTTTCTTGTCGTAAAGGTTTCTCTGTGAGTTGATGGAATGGGTGGAAATGTGTAGGGGGAAATGGTCTTGGGGAAAGTGGGTTAGGTGTGGGTGGGATTCCTTGTGGAGGCATGAAAAGAGGTGGTAAGTATCTTTCGAACGGAGGTATTCCTCTTGTCGCGAGATTGGGTATAGCCCCAGGGGTGGGGGGTTGGTTTGCTTGGAAAGGTCTGGTCATTTGGGGTTTCTGGTTATGGGGTGGTCCAGAGTTTTGTGTTGAGGGATGGTAAGTCTTCTTATCGGTGTTGGGAAATTGTGAAGAGGGTTGACTTTGTCTTCGGGTATGGAAATAGCTCGACTTTAGTTTTTTAGCAAAGATTAGGAATCCTAGCCTATTTAAATGTTTTTTTATCGCGAAGATGGTTGTCTGAGGGGGAAAAGGTTGTTGTGGGTTATCAAGTGGACATTTTTCTTATGTTGAAGTTTGTCTTTCACCAGTTGGTTAACAATGCCAATGTTGTGATGGAGTTTGTCTAGCCATGGGAGTAATGATGAAACAATTATCTTACAGTTAGGTAGTTTCTGTATGATGGCTTCCACTACATTTACAATACTTGAGGATAACGACTCATCATCTGAAGCTGTTTCAAGGTCGTTCGTTCCGCTGTGTAGGATTACAGTTTTTGTTCCTACGAAATGGGTTTGTTTGATTATTTCGTTGGCAGTTGGAAATGTTGGGCATCTTATATATGTGCACGTTGTATCAGGACATAACAGCTTGGTGTCTATCATCTGGCCATTTGAATCACAGAGTATCACAGTCTCGCTACTGCATATTTTTGTATGAAACTGTTCGTTGTTAGGTGTGTTTAGGGTGCCTTCATTTTCTCTGGGGTTGTTTTCTTTTTTCTCAGAGGACTCGTCATCAAGTACCGAATATTTGTTGGATGTAGGAATATTTGTGGTTTCAGAGGTGGAGGTTTTGTTGTGTTGGCTGTCAGTGTTCTTTGAGGGCTGCTCTGGAACATTGTGAGTGTTTGAAGAAAGAGTGTTTATTTTTATTTTTAGTTCAACAAATTCACTTTGACTTTTCTTAACAGATGTTTTCAGTTTTGATGTTTCATCTTTCTGATCATGTAGCATCAGGGTCAAGTCACTTATTGTTTGTTGCATGGCATTTTGCTTTGATTCTTCACTGTTCAATTTTTCTTTGAGTTCAGTTATTTCTTCATCCTTACTTTTAATTAGATCAAAAGCATCTTCGATCTTTTTTAGCAGATCTTGTTTAAGTTCCACAAAGTCCGATTCTAATGTGGCCAGGTTGGATTTAACCACATAGAAAAATCTTTCACGTGGTGTCGTGTCAGGTGATTGTATAATTTGTGGGGTCGTTTTTTCTTCATTTTTCTTTTCATTCTTCATGTCTTTCGATGTTTTCTCCTCTGGAGTGCTAGTTAAATTGCTTATAGTACTTGGTGTCGTTATTAGCTTGAGGAAGTCTAATAAGTTCGAGTAAGTTGTAGCGAGTAGCGCAGGAAATTCAATATTCCCCCATTCTTTAAGGACTCGATCTTGTCCTTGAATATGGATTCTGCCAGTACTAGTGTAGATTGTTATTGAGATTATACTGCTTGAGTTATGCTCAAAATAAAGGATTACTTTGTCACATTTAGATGTGTCGTTATATGATTCTTGTTCTTCCCAGCGTGACCACATGTTTGCGCCATTGGTCTTTTGAAGGTCGATAATATATCTTTGATATAGAGCTTTAATCCATAGTAGGATTCGTTCTTCGGACGTTGTATAGGCTACCATGTTAGCCGAGGGCTTGTATATTGAGAAATCCAATTTCTCGAAAGGAACTTGCTTTGATCCTTTGGCAGATTTGAATTGGTCAACTTGATATCGTGTTAGCGTGTCGTCAAGAGTCATTGGTTTCATCGATGCGTAATTTGCCATTTTCTCACCTTTCTTCGCCGTCTTCATTAGGAAATTTCTAAAATTTTGCTTCTAGAGATCTTTAAAATGATTTTTGTAATAAAATATTTATGATTACTCCTTTATTTCACAATAAAATTTGAATAACTCACGGGCGAGAAAATTTTATGTCCGCCATGGTGTAAACGTAAACTGCTAACCAATAGCTATAAAACAAATAGCTTTTCATAAAGATAAACTTTATTCGGTCAAAAGGATGAGGGAAATAAACATGCTACTGCGTGATAGTGATTTCGAAGCAACTTTGTCCCATATATTTTAAAAAGTGTGATAATGAATCAAATTTTGCTTTTTCCAATCCCAAAAAGGAATGAAAATTATTTAAATATTTAAGGTTTCCGTGTTTATAAAGTATTTTTTTGAGAAAATTAAAAATTTTCCGAAGTTGGAGATTGTCAATCTTTAATATTTAACAGTTTATGGCATACCTGAAGTTAATTAATGCGCAAGTGTCACCAAAAAGCATGCGGTTTGTACATTGCAAGAATCTGTGTGATTGTGTTGACACGGGGCGAGAATAAATATATTTTTCATAAAAGCGTTTGAAATCTCTACTTTTAGTGAGTTGTTGTGAATATAGGAGGCAATTCACGACACAGTGGCACCTCCGAACGGGATTAATCGTGAGTTAGCTCGAATCAAGAGCAAAAAACCCGTGCTTGTTGTGAAGAATCGACATCAATTGTGAAATAATATATTTTATATATTCTCGAGTATAACATGGATAAACAACTAAACGAACTCGTGAGCAAAGTAAAAGCTCTGAGATTTAGGCAAGGAAGAACCGAAGAAATAATGGCTAAACAAGACCGACAAGCGTTTGAGTGTCAGCGAGAATCTATTGACAATGTCACCAAAGCGATAATCAATCTTAAAGAGACCATAGAAGAAAAGAAATTTTTCAAGGGCGAGAGCGAAGAAGACGTCGCAGAATGGGCTAAAGAATATGAAGACGAACTTGCTATAGCGGACGAAAATGTGCGAAGATTGGCTCAACAAATTAAAGAAATCGATCGCCGAGAACAACACGAGAAGGCAGTGCAAGATCATAAGAAAAACCTTGAATTTGAGCGAGAATTACTCGAGCAAAAAGCTGAATTTGAGAAAGAACGCGAGAAAGAAAAAGCAAGCGAAGCAGAAAATAGCGAACAATGTAAACAAAATTCTGCCGCTAAATTACCGAAGTTACCTGTAACGAAATTTGACGGCAAATTCGAATCATGGCAAATTCGAATCATGGCGAATTCGACGGCAAATTCGAATCGCTTTGGGGAAAATTTACTTCGGAAATCGAATCAACAAAAATACCAATCTTAACGAAATTTGTCTACTTAAAAGAATTACTTGACGAGTCTGTACGTTGTGACATTGACGGCCTGCCATTTACCGAAGAGGGATACTCAAAAGCCAAAGATATTCTAGATCTCGAAACCGAATACGGATAGCCAGCTGAAGTTGCGAACGCATACATTGTAAATATCACCAATCTACCGGTAATTTCAGGGATAAATCCTACTAAAATACACGATTTCTATAAACAACTGAGATATAACGTTCAAAGTCTTGATACACTTGGCAAATTAGATGGAAATGTGGGAGCAGCTTTGGACTAGTTAAAGGGAATAAAAGCAGACCTATAGTACGCGGAAATGAAGGCTGGCAAAAATGGAGCTTTGGTGATCTTCTAAAGGAGCTGAAAAAGTGGAAAGATATCAATCCGATCGAGGAAAAATCAGAGCCAAAAGATCAACTAAAAGGCAGGAAAGGTTCAAGATCGAAGTTTTTCCATGCAAAGGATTCGGGACGCGACACGCGAGAACGAGGTTGTGTGTACACAGGCGGCCCAATCTCAGAATGAATGATCAGGTGTTGCGGGTTTTTAACGGTTTTTATAAACAAATTTATAGTCAACCAAAACTATTTTAAAAACATTCTTAAATTAGTCAAATAAATACATTTTAACAATAAAATATAGTTGACATGATAGTATAATACTTTTGCATTCTTTTAATTACTCCATGAGCTCATTTAGAGCGGTTGATGTAACATTTTCTGTGGCCTACATTGTGTGTGCTCATCTATATATAATATAACAGTAAAAGGCTAATCACTGGCGGCACGACCGCATCGCCTTTAAAATCAAATATCTCCGCTCAAACTTCTCGTACGCCAAAACAAATTCGATTACATCTTTTCACAAAGATTTCTCTTTCTAAATAATATAGTTTGATCGTATGGCTTGGCCAAATTTAGCGACGAACGGAACCAAAATCTCCTCAATTTCGGATACTGTTCAAAATACTTAGGGCTACTCGGGCACGATCGTGGACGTGATGTAATCAATACATACTGACAATAACGCCTTACCGCCTTACGTGGGGTGGGACAGCATAAAGCGACAAACTATCGTCGAATTTGATATGCTGTCTCACCCCGGCACAGAAAAGAAAATGGACCAGAAGCCTCACTGTATATCTTTTCCTAACATTTTCGTGTCCGCGATTTTCGCCTTGCGGATCACGAATTTCGCACGCTAGATGACCTGTGTGACACTTGCTGCGAACATCACGTCAGCGTTCGTCAGCAAAACGGTTAAAACAGCAATCTTTATTAGCTAGTGATGGCGTTTGATGGCGTCGTGATTACATTTGCTGGCTCGCGCCTGCGCATAAAAAATCTCGGACATAATTTTGGCTAAGTGAGGCTTCTCGTCTATTTTCTATTCTGTGACCCCGGGTAAGGCGTTATTGTCAGTATGTATTGATTACGTCACGTCCACGATCGTGCCCGAGCAGCCCTAAGTATTTTGAACAGTATCCGAAATTGAGGATATTTTGGCTCCGTTCGTCGCTAAATTTGCCCAAGCTACGATCAAACCATATTATTTAGAAAGAGAAATCTTTGTGAAAAGATGTAATCGAATTTGTTTTGGCGTACGAGAAGTTTTAGCGGAGATATTTGACTTTGAAGGCGATGCGGTCGTGGCGCCACTGATTAGCCTTTTACTGTTATATTATATATAGATGAGCACACACAATGTAGGCCACAGAAAATGTTACATCAACCGCTCTAAATGAGCTCATGGAGTAATTAAAAGAATGCAAAGGTATTATACTATCATGTCAACTATATTTTATTGTTAAAATGTATTTATTTGACTAATTTAATTTAAGAATGTTTTTAAAATAGTTTTGGTTGACTATAAATTTGTGTATAAAAACCGTTAAAAACCCGCAACACCTGATCATTCATTCTGAGATTGGGCCGCCTGTGGTTTGTACTGCGAGGATTCTACGCACAAAGGCACGAACTGCCCAAAGGTTGTAACAAGAGAACAAAGGAAAAAAATTCTGGCGGAAAAGAGACTATGCTTCAATTGCACAGGAAGTCAACATCGTGCTGTCAACTGTAAAAGCAAACCCCGATGTCAGAAATGTAGCAAGAAACACCATACTTCAATCTGTAAGCAATCAGAACAACTCTTAGTGGCTGGAGGTCATATGAACACGCGCGTTATGCACCAGTGGTTATAGTCGAAGTTGAAGGTGTTAAGTGCAGAGCCCTACTCGACACAGGAGCAGGCAGTTCCTACGCGTCGGCAGCACTTTTGGATCGCATTCCAAAGCGGCCGTCCAAGAGTGAAATACGCAAAAATTGATATGATGCTCGGCGTGACAACGAGGGAAGTCGAATTGTCAACCATTGAAATCAAGGGAACATCGGGTAAATTTTCAATGAAAGTCGAAGTCACCAAGGTGAACAAAGGAGAACTTGTGTTCATAGATAATCCGAGATATCAGAACATGAAAGAGCAAAACCCACACTTGAAAGGAGTCATCATGGAAGACATTGATCAGAAAGAGCGACTTCCGATGCACATCATTCTTGGAGCAAGTGACTACGCAATGTTGAAAACTGATCAGCCACCCAGAGTTGGTAAATCGGGGCAACCGGTAGCTGAGTTGACACAGTTTGGATGGACCATCATGTCCCCTGGAAAAGAATCCTGCGACGTGACCAATGTGCTTTTGACTCAGACATCCCAGGCTGATTACGAAGAACTGTGTCGCCTGGATGTCTTGGGTTTGAAAGATACACCCACCAACGACCAGCATAGTGTATTTGACGAGTTCAAAGAACAACTCACCCGGGACCCAGCTGGTTGGTCCGAAACAGGGCTACCGTTGCGCGGCAACCATCGTGTATTACCCAACAACGAAGCTAATAGTTTGCGACGATTAGCAAGTTTAACGAACAGACTCGAGCGGCAAGGTTTGACAACCAAATACGGGGAGATAATGGAGGAACAAAAGGCAGAGGGGATAATTGAGAAAGCTGAACTGCGGAGCGTAGGAAGAGAGTCGTCTATGACGCTTCTGCCAAAGTACATGACCGTGTTCCATTGCTGAATGAGTGTCTACATCCGGGACCTCCATTGCAAAATAGAATGTGGGATGTGTTAGTTAGAGGACGGTTTCATCCAGTAGCTCTGACGGGTGACTTGCAAAAGGCCTTTTTGCAAGTACGTATTCGTGAAAACGACCGAGACGCGCTTTGATTTCACTGGCGGAAAGATCAGCAATCAGAGCTAGAGACCTTGAGATTTACTAGGGCACTTTTCGGGCTTGTATCATCTCCTTTCTTGTTGGGGGGTGTTGATGCACACCTGAGTAACTGCGAAGAAAGAGAACCGGAAGTAGTAGCAAAACTGCGTGAAGAGTTGTACGTGGACGATTTGATAACGGGGTCAACATCAGTATCGGAAACGGAACAAGTTAAACAGAAAGCAACAAATATTTTCGAGGATGCGGGGATTAAGCTTCACAAATGGCACTCGAATGAGCGTGAATTAGAGACGACAGTCTCAAGACGGTGATCCTACCTATACAAAACAGCAGTTATGGACCCCAGAAGGGGGAGATAATAGCTTGCTCGGACTTGCGTGGAATAAAGAACGAGATACAGTTCACCGTGCAGCATGTGACACCAAGAACGCCTGGGATGCACCACTTTCAGAAACCCTCGCAAAGTTGTGGAACAAGTGGAACAGTGAACTTCCAGCACAAGTGAAAACTGAGAGATCTTTGGCAGTTTATCAAGAGCAAATTGAAACCATCCAACTGCATTCCTTTGGAGATGCGAGCGGTAACGGGGTTGCGGCTTGTGTCTATTGAACATTGAACATTTATTTAAACACGGTAAAATCTTCAGTGTAGAATAAAATACAAAAACTATTAATAAATTTCACACATCACTATATACACACTAATTTCCTAACTAAAATGCACTGTTTTCCAAGATTGCCGTGTGGGGATCCCATTATAATGTCAAGAATTGATTAATTTCATTTTTGAAATGCCTCAATGATTTGGACGTACGTGCAGTTTGAGGAAGCGCATTTCATAAACTTGCTCCACTGTAGCAGAAACTACGCTTCATAAAGTCCGTACGTGGTTTTGGTAAATTTAGCTTCATTTCTGCATTTCTTAAGTTATAATCTGTGCTGCGAAATGTAAACATGTTTTGTAAATACTCTGGCGTTAGCTTATTGCTAGTTTTAAACATTAGTATAGACTTGTGCTTTTTCCTACGTAAGGAAAGATTGTCCCAATGCAGTTTCTCTAAGAGAATGCTAGAGCTGACATCGTAGTTGGATTTCGTAATCACTCTAGCAGCTCTATTCTGCAATTTTTGCATTTTTTCACATAATGTTGCGCCAAATTCGTCCCAAATGGGACTACAGTAATCAAAGTGAGGTTGAATTATAGCGTTGTAAATTTGGATTGCTGTTTCAGTTGATATAAATGGTTTTATTCGCTTAAGAGCACCTATAGCGGAAGAAATCTTTTTACACTTCATATCAATGTGTTTAGACCAAGACAGATTTTTATCAATAATTACACCTAGTGATTTTGCCTCATCAACTTGTTTAATCACATGACCATCCAGGTCAATATTGATATTTTCGTTAGTGTGCGCATGCATACGTTGTCGAGATCCTATTATCATAAATTCTGTCTTGGCGATATTAAGGCTTAATTTGTTCGCTTCCAACCAGCTTTTCAATTTTTTAATTTCGAATTAATAACATTTTCTAGTTCGGCGATAGTGTTGGCCGCATAACTAATGTTCGTATCATCAGCAAACATTCTCGGTACTGCTGCACTGAGACAATTAGGAAGGTCGTTAATATACACAAGGAAGAGTAATGGTCCTAAGTTACTTCCCTGTGGTACACCACGTGTAACTGATGCAGATGATGACAAGCAACCTCAAACATTACATTTCTGAGATCGACCGGTCAAATAAGACTGAAACCATTCGAGACTTAATTGATCCATACCGTAAATTCGAAGCTTCCGCAGCAATATCTGATGATCAATAGTATCGAATGCTTTTTTAAGGTCGATAAATATTACTCCATTGAAGAGGTCATTGTCAATATTAACTGACCAGTTACTAGTGGCTTCAAGAAGAGCAGTAAGTGTACTATGTAACGACCTGAAACCGGACTGGCAATGCGTTAACAAGCTGTTAGAACTGAAGTAATTATAAAGTTGCTCAAAGATTAATTTTTCGAAGATTTTGGCTACAGCTGAAATAACTGATATTGGTCGATAGTTATTCGGATCATTCCTTTTTCCTTTCTTAAATATTGGTGTTACTCTAGCCATTTTCCACTCGGATGAAAATATGCCAGTGTTAATTGATCTGGCAAATATATCAGTTAATGATGGTGAGATTATTGCTGCTGCTATTTTTAACAGCTTATTAGGAATGTTGTCGAGACCTGGAGCTTTTCGTTCGTTAATTTTACTCAACAGAATATAAACCATATCAACCGTAGGAAATCTAATGGAAAACCTCTGCTCAGTTGATTCTAAATAGTCTTCAGGGTTGACGTTAGAAATGGGTATCTCTGAGGCTAGATTCTCACCAATATTTGAGAAGTGATTGTTAAAAGCTTCAGCTATATTTGCAGGTGTATTTATTGTTTTTCCGTCTACTTTAATCTCGTTAATGTTACTTGACTTATTACAATTACGCGAGTTTAGTTCGTTAATTAATTTCCATGTTTTTCTTGGATTTGTTTTAGCAGTTTCCAAATTCGTTATAAAATACTCTTGCTTTGCTTTTCTAATTTCGTTATTGGTACGATTTCGAGCAACCCTATATTCTTCGCATAAAGTTTGATCATCGGCCAATGTTGCTTTCCGCTTCAGATAATCTCGTTTATGCATATGTCGTAACAATTGGCTTGTTATCCACGGCGATTTTTTTTTTGCCTGCTCTTTTGGAGCGAGATGGTGCGTGCTTGTCAATGCACTCCATTAATAAACTTTTCCACGTGTCCCACATATCATTAGGATCAGTATTTGTGCCGTAGTTGAGCAAGATTCGGGGACCAACCAAGGCCTAGCCGCGGTGAGATTAAGACTACCGAAGCGAGGATTAACAATTCCGAGGATTGAACTGGTAGCGGCGCATATGGCAGTCAACTTGGCTTCAAATGTAAAGAAGGCATTGATCGGATTCCCGGTTACGAAAGTTCAATGTTGGTCGGACAGCTCAGTAGTTCTGCATTGGATTACGTGGAGCGGGCAATTCGAAAGGATGATTGCGCTCGTGAAAGCAGCGTTAAGCAAGACCATTGCAAACGGTTTCCTGCGATGGAACGCGTTAGAGGACGTATAGAAGTTCGATGTTGTTTCTGAATAGTAATATTTTACCCGAATTGCAGCCACATAATATTGAGGACGGTGATCTCAGAAAACGAGCGAAACATTATTTGATGAAATGCAAAGAAGCGCTTTGGAGACGGTGGACCCAGGAATATTTGCGTAACCTTCGTGAGAGACATCGTTCGAAAGCAGAATGTAGTGGAGCAGTGCCAACGGTAGGAGATGTGGTGATTATTGCAACAGACGAGAGAAAACGTGGTCGTTGGCCGTTAAGAATTGTCGAAACACTGATTATGGGCAAAGATGGAAAAATCAGGGGGAGCCAAAGTACGTACAGAAAAGTCTCAAATTGAGCGTGCCGTGCAGCATTTGTACCCACTAGAGCTCTCGGTCGACAAGAAAGAACCAGTACCGCCAATACTCAACCCGAAAGCGGAGACATTTAGACCGAAGCGGGATGCTGTTGTAGCGGCCAAATTGCGTGTTCAGGAGATCGCAGAGGATGAACAATAGACTTAATTTCAAGTGAACATTTGGACACTGAACTGTGAACAGTCAGAACAATTTAGAAATATATTGATGTTGACATTTTAATACAGTTGTATCATTGGTCAATCTCCAGATGTATTGGACGACATTTATTGTTATTATTATTATTATTATTATTATCGACGAATACTTTATTTGATATGCTCCATGATCTGAAGTACGACGAACAATGTATTAAATATGTAAAAAAGAAAATAATTGCTACTTGTATTCGCACGTCGTATTATATATTCTGTAGACGAAACAAAGTCTGGAACAACCCAGAACTTTTAAACTTTTAACTAAATTTAAAAGATTTTTACATGTATATATATTTTAGCTTTAAACTCAATTCAAGTGGACATCGATAAGCTACCTTTTATTAAGTGAGGTTTATCAATGTATATATAGTATATCGTAAATATCTAATAAAAAGTTTCCATTATTATTATTATTATTATTATTATTATTATTATTATTATTATTATTATTATTATTATTATTATTATTATTATTATTATTATTATTATTATTATTATTATTATTATTTGGTGTTTAAATACACATTTTCGCATAAACAATGAATTACAATGTGTTTACATTCAAAGTCAAATTTAGTTTATGGTTATTTACACGGTCATAAAATTTAAGGTAAAATAGGTTACGAATATTATTAATATATAAGTTAAGATCGGATAGTAAGTTAAGAATATTGTTAAAATTTAATAATTTAATCTAAGGTAGGTTCCTTTCTCTATTTCATCGCATTCGGTTCAACAATTGCTCTTGGAAAGAAACTGTTTTTAAAGCGTTCAGGTCTGCATTTATACAATGACAGATTATTTAAGTTTCTAATATAATGTTGTTGAGCACAAGCTCTGGATTGTGTCACGTGTTCAACAAGGGGGCCTGCTCGTTTAGCAATCTTCTGTAAGGTATTTATACAGGTTTCGTTTCGCCTGTCGCTAAGTCTTGTGCAATTAGCCAATTGAAGAGCTTCGTCGTATGAGTGGCCAGGAAAGATAATGCGCATGGCACGCTTTTGTAATCCTTCCAGTTCGTCAGACAGATAGCGAGGTATTGCGTAATTCCATACCTCACAACAGTATTCCAGAATAGAACGAATAAGAGCGAAGTATATGTTGGTAAGATCAGCAGAAGGGACACCACCGCGGCATAATACGCGAAGACCGTATAACCGTTTGGAGGCCTTGGTGACAATTGATCGAATTTCCTCGTCCCATTTAAGATTGTTTTGAATAATTAAACCCAACACTTTGTGCGATTGTATCGTTTCTACCACGTAACCATCAATTGTCAAAGATGGTAGATGCGGGGTTTCTTTAAGAAAGGAAACTCAGATCTCTTTGCACTTTTTGGCATCCAATTTCATACAATTGTAAGTTGCCCATGAATCGATAGAATCAAGAGTTGACTGAGTGACCGAGAAGCTGTTCGATGTAAGATTTTCAGAGGATGAGACATCGCCTACAAATTTCCACATTTTCGTGCCTGGGGAATTTACTCTCAAAACATTAATCATAATGAGGAACAATATTGGACCAAGTTTAGTCCCTTGAGGGACCCCGGCTGTCACTGGGAGCCAGCTGGAAAAGGATTCTCCAATTTTAACTCGTTGTCTTCGACCACAAAGAAAGTTTATAATCCAGGGTATTAAAGACCGCCTAACGCCCAGGTCTAGCAGTTTTTCAATGAGAGTATTGTATCCAATGCGGTCGAAGGCCTTCGAGAAATTTAAGAAGCTAATACGAATATGTTTACCGTTGGAGTCCGAGTCCAAATGGGAAAGCCAAGAGTGGAACATATCAAGGAGACAATAGCTGGGCGACGTTCCTTTCAAACAGCCAAATTGGCAGGGGTCAATATTTCCCTTGACGTCGTCAATTAGCCAACTTATACAACAAAGTCTTCCAGCAGTTTGGAGAGGCAAAATCAATTTATCTCAAATAGTAGATAACTATTACTAACTATTAGTTACTCAGAGTAACACCACAAATATCATATTCACCTGAGTACACTACACCAACACAGAAAAAAAATTCATATTACTAGAATACATTGGTATCGAACGAACTAGATTCTGTTCCGAAATATCGCTTACTCGAATCGTCCTGACCGCGTAGCTCAGTTGGAAAAGCATTGGGCTAGTATTCCAAAGGTCGTAGGTTCGAATCCCACCGTGGCCAGGCATATTTTTCAAGCTCGCCCGGTGTGGATATACACTCAGAGTAACACCACAAATATCATATTTACCTGAGTACACTACACCAACACAGAAAAAAATTTATATTACTTTTAGAATACATTGGTATCGAACGAACTAGATTCTGTTCCGAAATATCACTAACTCGAACCGTCCTGACCGCGTAGCTCAGTTGGAAGAGCATTGGGCTAGTATTCCAAAGGTCGTATGCTCGATTCCCACCCTGGCCGGGCATATTTTTCAAGCTCGAACCCGGTGTGGATATACACTCAGAGTAACATCACAAATATCAGGTTTAAATTAGTATATTTTATCCCTGATTGAAAAATGTAGCTTTTTTAATGGAAGTACGTTTAAGATAGTGTATTCTATTTTGTTTTGCGCATTCTAAAAAATAAATTGCTTTAAAATTGTATATTTTATTTCTATTTTAGACATTTTAATTTATGGAATTTTCTGGAAGTGCAAAATATGTTTAAAACAGTATATTTTATTGTTATCTTGCTAGCTATGAAAGAAAGATAGGATGTTACTAGAAGTTACTAACGCAAGGAAGTGCTGCCTTACGGCCAAAACTTTGGGTTAACACTATATTGGAAACATAACACTATTATAATTTTTAAACAATGAAAATCGTATTTTATTGTAACAATCGCGTGCATATATGTCACAACAATATTCTAATTATCTAAAATTAAGAAAACAGTACTCTGCAATGAAACGGGTTCATTTTCTGGGCACTCCAAACAATAGTAGCTAATAGGAATTAAGTAATAATGGATTATTCTACTGCTTATTTCTCCGACAATATATGTATAATATCATGATTGCGGGTAATCCCTTTGTTCTCGCATGGGCAATTAAAAACTAATACACCTCATCATATTAATTTTTTCTAATCCTACCCGCTTTTACGTCATGCCAGGTAGGATTAATTCTAATCCTACCCGATACGGCGTCAAAGCGGGTACGATTAGAAAAATGAATATAATTGAAGATATCTGAAATCGCCAAAACTAAACAAAGACATGGAAAACAATTATACCATTAATTTCTACCATTACTTATTGTTACTATTATTTATTAAAAGGTAATAGCATAAAAAGAGGCGAATTAGCTATTGAAAACGTCCGGTCCTCGGGAATTTTACTAAATGACCCTCATCGAGCGGCGCCCAAGGGAATTGTACTAAACAACCCTCATCGGGAGGACGTTTCAATAGCTATCACTTATATGTTATCACTTATAATAAAGTGGACCGCAGAGCTACCTCCACACATTTAGCTATTATGCGATTGTTAGTGAAGTTAATTTGCGGATTTTGCAATATCTTTAGACATAAAGTCAAGTGTGGTCACTTCTAGAGTAATAACCTGGAATGACTCACAGTTAATAACACTATTAATAATGGATAAATATAATGCACAAGAGCCAATGACTGTTAATACTATTAACAATGGAAACATAACATTATTATGTATACCATAACAACATTGTTATATATGCCATAACACTATTAATAATGAAGCGAAAAACACTATTATATTTCCTATCTGTCTGTATAATGTGTTTTTTTTTTACAAAGAACTGTCAAAAGCTACATATCTTGTTAGCAGGTGAACTTATTAATGAATTTACGATACTATACAAGGCTATACAACACCATACCAGGTTATACAAGACTCTACAACACTATAGCAGAAGCTTGTCTTCTGAAAGGGTAACCCTGTTGAAATAAAGGTTTTACATTACATTATATAAGGCTGTACGACACTATACAACGTTATACAAGACTATGCAACAATATATAAGGTTGTATATACGACAGTATATACAACAATATACAACGATATACAAAACTATAAAAATTATGACACTATACAAGATTATACATGACACTATACTACACTAAAGAAGACTATATACAACACTACACAACGTTATGCAACACTATACAGCACTATATAAGGCTATACGATACTATACAATGTTAATTATATGATACTATATAAAGCTATACAATACTGCACGTCAACTGATGTTAATTATACAAGACTATATGACGTTATATAAGATTATACAACACTATAGGACAAAATACAACACTATAATCTATGTAAGGTTATACGACACTATACAACACTATACAACGTTATACAAAACTATGTAGCACTATATAATGCTATACGTCACTATACAATGCTATATACAACGTTATACAAGACTATACAACAATATATAAAGCTATACAGCACTATGTAAGAGTTAGATACAAGACTTATACAACACTATATAAGGCTATATGACACTAAATGACACTATGCAACATTATACAACAGTATACAAGACTATACAACACTGTATAAGGCTATACGGCATCATACGACACTATACAACGTTATACAAGATTATACAACAATATATAAGGCTATACGACACCATATAACGTTATACAATACTATATGACGCTATGCAAGACTATACAACCCAATACTACACTATAGACGACTATTATGCAAGACTATACAAGACTGTAAAATAAGACTATACAACGTTATACAATACTATACGACACCATACAACACTATACGTCATTTCGATGTTTTCCTTCGTCGTTGAGTTAATAGTTATATACCCTGTGCGTGTAAGCAGAGCCTTAATGTCAAGTCTTCAATCATTTTCACGTTTTTCTTCGTAAATCATAACATTTGCCAACATTGAACATGCCTGCATCATTCGTCATGATATTTAAACGATTAATATAAACTTATTACTGATACAGTAATACATTGGCAACACCGTGATTAATAATTGGCTAAAATGTACCTGCAAAAAATAATTTTCTAACGAAATTATGTTCTGTTTAATAAACGAGCAGGAGTGTTTTATTAGGTTTAAAGACCTAATAAAACACGACCTGCAAGTTTATTAAACGGCTTTAAACACGACAATACAAATTCAATAGATATACCGCCTTATTAGTATTCTTTATACAGGGTGTCCCAAAAAAAACGAAAACTATTGAAATCACCAATAACAATTTAATTGTTAGAATTTGAATGCCTTAGCGCTCTGTTGGTTCCCACGAGTACATAAATGGTTGACATAAGTAAATTTTATGCATAATGAAACTGTTTAAGAAGCTGTTTTTAATTCCCAGGAGCAGAAAATCGCGCACTTTACCAGGAGATATTCCTAACTAAATTCTAATACATGCACTTTGTCAATATTTTACGCATCATTACGTCCAGCTGTTTGGTAGGGCATTCAAATTTAACAATAAGTGATTTCAATAGTTTTCGGGTTTTTTGGGACACCCTGTATAAAAAAATACTAATGAAGACACGACAACAATAGATACTGCCGTATTAGTATTCGTTATATAAAGAATACTAATTAGAAGTGTTTTATCAGGTTTAAAGCCACTGCACGTGACATATTATGGTTGACATGATTTGCCAATAAGCTTATAAATTATTAATGAGTGTTTGATTGTCATTATTTGTGAAGAAATTATCGTTTTTTATATTTTTCATCATGGCGGAAAGTTAAGAGCGAGAGCTTTATGGCGACTTACGAGCAATTACCGACTGACAGAAATCCAAATTTCTTCTGTATTTTCATTCAAGCTGCATAGTTATAACTCGGTCAAGGAAACTGGCACGAGTCATGACGTCAAAATCAGTTGTCAAGAATAGTGTGCAGCAAAAATAGTATATTTTATTTCTTTTTGAAATTTGTGCATTAATCTTGCAATGTAAAAAATAACTACAAATTCCTAACAATAGTTTTAGTCAATGCCAACATTATAGCGATTTGTGAGCTTTGGAAGTCAAGCGAGATCGTATATTATCAAATTACACAATTGTCTGAACAAAAATATAGACGAGCCATATCTTTCGCCGATCATAACTTCGGCCCATTCTGACCTGTCGTCTTTGTTATTGTCTTATTCAAATCGATATCAACAGCGGTTTTGCGGTATCTTTTATACGAGCCTGTATCTTCAGATTTGATAAAAGTATCACGCTGTTTCAATGTCTGGTCCGATTGTGAGTATTAGGCCGTCACATATCTGCTATATCTTTCAAGTTCGTTGCACATGTCGCAAGGCTAAAAAATTCCGCCATAACACAATGCATATTAGTCTCCTTGTTCATGTATTACAAAGCACCCGTTCACTAGTGTGCACAATAGGTAGAAAATAGACTTGAAACTTTGATACTATTCGATCAATGTTTCGTTTACGCCATCTTGAAATCGCGCGTGTTTCCATGACAACATACAGTAGCTGCTACGCGCGGATAGAAGCAATATGGCGGCTGGAACAAGTTGGTCACTCAAACATTTAAAATTGAATAAATGTTGTATTCATTTTGATGATGTTAAATTTCACAATCACTTCTAAAGGTCACAGAGAAGCGTCTGAAGAGATTTGTTGCTTGTCGTGAGAAATTGGCGAAGCTCAAAGACAAGAAATCTGTCACAATTCGGACTTATTTACTAGCGAAGATGCGGCCACCACTTAATTATACACCCCCTCCCCCCCTATAGACGAGAGTTTCTGAGGGAGGTTGAAAAAGCTGTTTTTGACGGGTTGTGTGCATCGGCATCCTTTGATCTTTGCGTTTTTTCTGAGGGGTAAGGCAAAAATTTCTTAATTTCTGGGAGGGTGTTTGTTTCGGCACTTTGCTCTTTTCTTCTTTATAGGACCTTATAGGGGTTCAAATTTTATTGAACTCGTCGGTAGGGGGGCGGGGGTGTACATTAAGTTTAAAGTGGGGTACAGTCTGTAAACAAAAGCTTTGTTTACATGTAGGTATCCAAAACATTGAGTTTCATTCGACAACTATTTATATTTTCATGATTGTAGAGTATAATAAAGTATCATGACACAACAATTATGTGTTTACTGTTTGTATAATAAAAAGACGGCTCCTTTGTGCACATGGGCAGATCGGAATGTACCAGTATATTAATGTCCAGACCCCCTCCCCCCCCGTCCTCTTTGGATGAATTTTTCTGAAGGGTGACCCCAAAGTCGTTTCTGTGCGGTTAAGCCTGTTGGCATACTTTGATGTTTTTTTATTGTTCTGAGGGGTAAAGAAAATTTACAAATATGTGAAGGGGTTTTGTGTCAAGCTGTCATCACTTTGATCTTTTTTTTCTTGGGAGTTAAAATTTTACTGACCTTATCAATAAGAGAGGGATGTGGATATTAAATAGATAGCCCGATGTAGAAATGCATTTTTCACACCCTAACTGCTGTGGGTAACTGTTGGTAGTACATTGGGAAAATTGGCCTGAGCCTCAGTTGTATAGGTACAGGTGGCCACCAAAAGCAGGAATTGATGAAATTGTGAAATTCGGACCCCTTTATGGTAGACATAGACAGGGAAAAATTTGTTATTTTTAATTAAGGAATATGGTTTGATTTTTTTTTTCTTTCCCACCCCCAACTTAATTTTGAAAAAATAAGGCTCCACTTAAAAAATTAAATGGGGGCCTCAGGAGGCACTGGGAACTCGACTGGCATTACCATGAGAACTGCTATAAAAGACTTCGTGATTAAAACAAGTTGCAAAAAGTGGAGGAAAAGAGAACATGACGTAGTGAAATCTTAATTGTCTGTGAAGTTGCAGACTGTTCCACCAAAGAAGCTCTTACACTCATCACTTGACAATGATGGTCCTCAAAATAGTGACATGAATGCTAGATCACCAAATGTTTTGCCCCCAGTATGCATAATATACGAGAAACAATCCGATTTGTATGTCATAGTATGTCTTATACATTGTAATTATATGGTATATTTATCATTAAATAAAATTATTATATAGTTGCTAGTAAATGGTACAGCGATCACATAGCAAAATAATCACCTAAATAATATTTATTCCAAAATTATTTCCCGGGAAGAATAACCCTTGTTGCGTGTGAGACTTCAGATGCAGGTCTATTGCGCGAAGCTGGCACAAAGAAAAAGGACAACTAT
>CACRXK020003596.1:0-20869 GCA_902702795.2 Paramuricea clavata | reverse complement strand
AAGGATCCTATCCCTTCAATTCCCAGGTCCTGGAACAAGTTGTCATTCTTATTTTAATTAAACCCTTTGGGTTTGAAAAAGCTGAGTCAGCAGTTTTGAAATTTTTTTTTTTCTGTATGTAATAAAAGAATGACAACTGAAAGGACACCGGGAATTACTGAAAGGTTGAAGGGATGGTACAACTGGCTAACCACCCACGTACCATCATCCATCAGGAAAGGCGTGTCCGACGCTTTTAACACCATGCGGAAGAAGGTTCTAAAACTGTACAGCGGTAAAGAGGAAGAAGAAGACCAGTGGTACGACGCAAGGGAGAACTTTAGCGATGAGAACGAACGGTGGTACGACGTCAATCCGGAAGAGGACCTAAAACCAATCCTAACCAAGCGTGGTATAAAAAAGAAGGTAAAGAAGTATGTCATGCTAAAGTCCTTTTCCGAATACCAGAAGCGTGGTAGCAGGTGGAGGCTTCGGAGGGTAGATCTGCTCGAAATTCATATCGGAGAATACCAACCGTTAAGGGGAAAGGGCTACGAACCATTATCCGAGACAATCAGGAAAAAGAAAGCCATCATCAACATGAAGAACGACGACGATGAATGTTTCAAGTGGGCTGTGACCCGCGCACTGAATCCCACTGACATCCATCCGGAAAGAATTTCAGAGGAACTCAGGGAACAGTCTGGAAAGCTAGATTGGGAAGGGATAGAGTTTCCAACACCCCTAAGCAATATCAAAAAGTTTGAAAAGAATAATAACATCGGTGTCAGCGTGTTCGGACTTGACGGACGCTATAAGGTATGTCCCTTACGGATATCCGGTAACACCGATTCCATAAACCTCTTCCTGTGGAAGAACCATTATAGTGTTATTAAGAATATGTCAAGACTTGTAGGCTCACAGATCAACGATCACGAAGATAAAGAACACATCTGTAACCGTTGCCTTAACGCATTCGGATCGAGCGGGCTCTTGGAGAAACATCTGCAGTTATGTTCGAACAACAACTATCGGAGGCATGAGTACCCAGAACCCGGTACCACCACAGAGTTTAAAAATTACGAAAGAACACGAACCGTTCCGTTCGTCATCTATGCGGACTTCGAATGCTACATCGAAGGGATGGACACGGTTGAGCAAAACCCTAACAGATCGAGTACCACCCAATACCAAAAGCACAACCCCAGCGGATTCTGTTACTACGTCAAGTGTTTCGACAATTCCATTTACGGACCCAAGCTGGTACACTATACCCAACAACACGAGGGAGAAGACGTTACCAAAAAGTTTGTGGATATGTTGGAAGAGGAAGTCCACGATATATACAACAGGTTTAAATTCAAGGAACCTATCAGGATGTTTTTCAAAGATACCGAAAATTATGAAAGGGCAACTGTCTGTTATGCGTGTAAAAAGGAATTCACTACGAAAGACCACAAGGTTAGGGATCACTATCACTATACGGGAGAGTACAGGGGTGCGGCACACAATACGTGTAATTTAAAAATGAGAGGACCGAGATTCATCCCGGTACTTCTTCACAACCTCGAAGGATACGATGCTCATCTATTCATTAAAAACCTTGGGGTAAGTAGTGGAGACACCAAATGTATTACCAAAACGGAAGAGAAGTACATTTCCTTTACTAAGGAGATAGAGGTCGCTAGGTTTATCAATGAAGACGGAAAGGAGAAGAAGGTCAAAAGAGAGCTAAGGTTCCTCGACTCATTTAAATTCATGGCAAGCTCCCTGGACAAGCTCGTCAGGGGTTTGGGTAAGGACGACTTCAAAAATTTGGATTTGATGTTAAGTCGTAAAACTAAGGAACAGAGGGAGTTGCTTAAACAGAAGGGTGTTTACGATTACCCTTATGAATATATGGATGGTTTTGAGAGGCTCGAAGAAACATCGCTCCCACCGAAGGAGAAATTCTTCAGCAAGCTTAACAACGAAAACATAAGCGACATGGATTATGAAAGAGCCCGGAACGTATGGAATACCTTCAACATGAAAACCATGAGGAACTATCACGATGTGTATCTGATAACGGACGTCCTTCTCCTGACAGATGTGATGGAAAACTTTAGGAAGGTTTGTAAGACCAACTACGGATTGGATCCAATGTGGTACTACACAGCACCCGGGCTGGCATGGGACGCTGCGCTGAAGTTAACCGGTGTGGAGCTGGACCTTATATCCAATCCGGATATGTACCTATTTATCGAAAAGGGTATTTGAGGCGGGATCAGCACCATTACCAAAAGGTATGCCAGGGCAGATAATAAGTATATTGAACTTTCCAAGAACCTAACCCGGTTGGAAAGGTTCAAAAAGTGGAAGGGAAGAAAGCTTTCCAATCTATCAACCGTAATCATATCAATGCTTAACATGGTTATCACAATCATTACCGGTACGAAACCGGTGGTTGGTCGCGACGATGAAGAGCGGTCTACATACCTTCCCTATATGGACGCGAACAACTTATACGGATGGGCAATGAGTCAACCCCTACCCATCAAGGACTTCAAATGGATGGATGATGAGGAACTGGGGAAGTGGACAGACTACAGCTGCATCCTCGAAGTGGATCTGGAATACACCGATGACCTACACGACAAGCACAACGAATACCCCCTTGCACCCGGAGGAATAATGGTTAATGAGGTGAGAAAGCTCGTTTCGAACCTCAACGACAAGGAAAAATACGTTCTTCACCATAAGAACCTAGAACAATACCTGAGCTTAGGGTTAAAACTCACTAAGATCCATCGCGGAGTGAAATTCCACGAAAAGCCTTGGATGAAGGGGTATATCCAGCTCAACACGGACCTGCGTACCAACGGTACTACAGACTTTGAAAAGGACTTCTTTAAGCTTATGAACAACTCGGTATTTGGAGAGACGATGGAAAATGTTAGGAATAGGGTCGACATAAGACTTGTTAATAACGAGGAGAAGTGGAACAAGCTGGCGCAAAAGCATAACTACAAATCCGCAACCATCTTTTCCGAAAACCTAGTGGCAGTTCATATGATGAAGACATCCGCAAAACTGAACAAACCTATATACTTAGGGATGAGCATCCTTGACATCAGTAAGACCCTCATGTACGACTTTCACTACAATTACATTAAACCAAAGTATGGGGATGATGCCAGACTCCTATTCACGGACACGGACTCCCTATGCTACGAAATCAAAACCGAGGATTTCTTCAAGGACATATCCGAAGATGTCTACGAAAGATTCGACACCAGCAATCTAGGTAAGGACCACCCGTCCGGAATCCCAACGGGTGTAAACAAGAAGGTTATCGGGATGATGAAGCTGGAAACGGGTGCAAGGCAAATTGAAGAGTTTGTGGGATTAAGGTCAAAGCTATATGCTTACAAAATGGCGGAAGACGGTGGTGAGGAGAAAAAGTGTAAGGGAGTCAAGAAAGTAGTTATCAAAAAAGAAATAACATTCGAAAATTATAAGGAATGCCTCTTCAGCGGTGAGAAACAATGGAGGGGAATGAATATTTTCAGAAGTAGGTTACACGAAATATATACGGAAAGGGTTGTTAAGGTAGCCCTATCAGCCGACGATGACAAGAGGATAATTATGAATGATGGAATCCACACACTAGCAGTCGGACACAAAAGCCTAAGACAGTAGAAACCGATTTTAATATTCGAAGGAACATTAAAATTCCGACGGGTTTACAGTAATTTTGTAATTACGAATCCAGACCCCAGTCCCAATATTCCGATCGTGATCTGCTGGTATTCTTCCATTTCGCTCGATGGTTTGTAGTAATCGTGAATCGTCGGTTCCCTATCCAGGGTCAGTTCCTCCTGCGCTTTCCGCAGGGAGTCAAGAGCACGGTTTGCCGTTTCCATATCCGATTTGGCGTCGACTAGTTCCTGCCTGAGTATTGCAATTCTGTTCTTTTTTCCACCTGACTTTCGTACCACTTTTCCTTAGCTTTGGCTAACTTTTCCAACGCTTTGTTATGTCTCTTCATTTCGCCCTCGTACCCGCTGTGGTTTAATTTGCTGAACAGAAATCCAGCTCCTGCGAATGCTACGGCGTTGAATAGTCCTCCGACTACGACGCTTGTCATCTCCCTTTATTTAAATGGATCATCCGGTACTAGTTTTTTTAACTGTAGGTAGTGAACTCCAACCGCACCGACTCCAAGGGCTACGGCTAGTTTTAGAATTCCTTTCGGACTACTAGGTACTCCGAGACTATCGCCCGCAAATTTTTTGCTTAGCACGGACACAGCGACTGCTCCGAGCGTAATAAGTCCAGCGTCGAAGGCTTCGTTCATAAAGTCTTTTCTATCTCCCATGCTTTATTATATGTGTTCTTATTTATTTTTTCCTTTTTCTGTATTCATTGTACAAGAAGTAGGTTAATGCCAGAGCTAAAATCCAAAGATTCTTCGCCAGGAACGCAATCCCCTTTGCTCCCCACGACAGAATCTTAGCGATTAGATTTAGTACGGATGCTAGTACGGGTCCAACCTTTCGGGTATGACTAAAGGGAGAGTTACCAACCGGAGAGTTATCTCGGAGAGTTATGATTTTGGAGAGTTATATTCAAACCACGCCCACTTTTCCCAACGACCACACCCAATTTCTTAACTCTCCCGACGTTTCCTTGAACTAACATGAGAGAGTTATGTTTGACGTAACTCTCTCTCGTTAACATTATGAAGATGTTAGAGAGTTATCATTTTTTAAAACTCTCCGCGTTCACGGTTATGGCAATGAATAGCGTTAAGTCAGGTTTTTGAGAAAACCTTAGTGAAGCTTGTTTCTTCAGATTTTCATCTTATATTTTGGTATTTTAGTTTGTAGCGTGTCAATAGCGTGCGTCCAAACAGGAAATACAACTTGACTCGGTCAAAACAATGAGATGCTTGCATCAAAAGGGTCAAAGTACTCCCAGAAGCATGTTTTGACGTGTATTTGGCAGTAAATACGGCTAGCATAGTTGCAAGAAAATTAAGAAAATTTGATCTTTCAGCAATTCAGGTTTTGGAAAAACTTTCCCAGATCAGACAATAGGGCATTACATTGGAAAGACTTTCTGGTTCTATCTAATATGTATCTGAATGCTGGTCTTGCTAGATAATCCAAGTGAGCATATATATTTATATAAACATTTACATATAGATGAACTTCGTAAGTGCTAAATTACTATTAGTTTCTACTAGCGGGAAATGTTAAAGCTGACACTTGAGAAAAAAGTAAATTTGCAAAAATGTACTAATATGTGGAAGTTCTTTTCAAAAAACTGACTTAAATGTCTTCATTGCCACAATCATGAACGCGGAGAGATATAAAAAATGATAACTCTCTTACATATTTATAATGTTAACAAGAGAGAGTTACGTCAAACATAACTCTCTCATGTTAGTTCAAGGAAACGTCGGGAGAGTTAAGAAATTGGGTGTGGTCGTTGGGAAAAGTGGGCGTGATTTGGGCGTGGTTCGAACATAACTCTCCGAAATCATAACTCTCCGAGATAACTCTCCACTTCATAACTCTCCGTTTAGCCGGTCCCCAACCTTTCCGGCTAGGTTTGCCATTGCTTTTGCGAACTTACTCGTTGCTCTCGCTCCCTTTTTTGCTACGCTTCTAGCCCCCATAATAATAGTGGTGATGATACCCGCCACAGATATTGCTACAGCTGATATTCCGGCTATATTTTCTTTTGCCCATTTCTTAAATCTTTCGAATCTTGTAAGATCGTTTATTTCCACCTCCTCTTCCACGATGGACAAGGCTTTCGGTCTTTTTGGTCGTTCGTTTGATCTTAACCTTATTTCATCCGCTTTCAATTCTGCCATGTCTGCCATTGCTTCGTACAGGAGAGCCTTCTGTTCACGTCCTGCAGTTCGTTCGGTTTCGGCCAGTTCTTTCCAATGATTTTTTTCTACCTCAAGATGCTCAATTTTTTGCTTACCCGAGATTCCTTTTACGTTCAGGATACCTCTCAGTTCCCTTAGTTCGTTTTCCGTTATAACTGTACTATTACCAATGGCTTCACTTTGATTGGACAGTTCGTCATCCACTCTTTCAACGATATTTTCCAGTACGTTATCCACAAGTTCCTGAGAAGCATCTAGATTCTGTCGTTCGAGTTGTTCCTCCACTAAGGCTGCAGGTGTTTTTGAATGTTCTATTCTGGCTCTCCTGATCAGCTCTTTGTATTCGTTTACGACGGATTCCTTTTTCTTATCCGCGGAGTATATCATTTTACCATTTTTCGAGATAATGATCTTGACATCGTTGAATGTAGCACCGCTAATTTTTGTTCGGCCTTATTTACGGTCAGTTTCATTTTGTCAAAGATGATGGTGGAAGATGGACCGTCTCTCTTATTGATATTTACTCCTAGTTCCCTTCTGAGGAAATCCTTTTTATCCAACGTATAGGCTCGTTTCATTACCCCAACATCCCGTCTGATGTTCGGTGTGGAACCGCTTGGTCTTGATCCATCGACGTCCAGATTGAATCCGACGGGAATTAATATACTTTCATCTCGTCTTCTGTCGTCGTAGATGAAGCTTGTTTCTTCCTCCGCTGTTCCGACTTCTTCGGCTTCGCGGTCGTCGACGAGGTTTGTTTCGTCTAGTTCAATGTCAGCCATTTATTTTATATCCTTAATATTTTCTTCTGGAATCCAGGAATTGTGCTTACTATCGTATCCTAACCACTTGACCAGTACCATACCCTTCCTTCTTCTCAGAATTTTCTCCACCCTATACACATCGTCCTTTTTGTCCACAGCGGATAGTTCCACTTCGTAGAACTTTCCGATGATCGGTTCTCCGTCATGACTTTCTATTTCGTACGTGTTAGGATCTCCCCTGAATACTCTTACAACTTTGAATATCTCTTCCGTAAAGTTTGCTTCGTATCCCTTGGTAAAGATATTTTTATACTTCGTTATTCGGACCGTATCATCAACCCTAAACTTAGGTAATGGAAATTCCCCTAACCCGTGACCGTATAGCGTGATCCATACTTGGTCCTTGTTCGACTTGCTTACGTCGGCAGGTCTCATTAGTATACTGCTGTGTTTGGTATGATTGTAGTTGTTCGTAAGCTCGTCTATGACGTCGACCCAGTTGTAAGTTCCTTTGCTGTAGAAATATTTCCACATCATTGTCTTCAAGGTTCTGTTGAATCTTTCAACGATGGTTGCCTTTCTGTCAGAGTTTGTGGAAAAATAACGGACGTCGTGTTTTTGTAAGACGTCCCTAACACCAACGTTGTAGAATTCCTTTCCCTCCTCGAACTGAGAAACTTCCGGGTACTTTCCGAACCTTTTCCTGAATTCCTTCAGTAGTAAGTTCACAGCCTTCGTCATGTTTTTCGTATCTTTTCTGTAGACGGGAATGGCAAATCCGTACCGGCTCAGAATCTCTACAGCTGTTAGTATCCAGTAATATCCTTTGTTCTGATTTTTGTATTTTCCCATATCCACCAAATCCATCTGCACTTGGTCCGCCAGGTCCTTAACGAATGTCCTCTGGAATTTGTGCTTTCTAACGATAGGTTTATACCTTGTGTAGCTGTCTTGGGTTTTTAACCAGTCCGTCACTATTTTTCGGCTAACGTTCAGCCCCTCTTCCCTTGCCTTCCGGTAGAGCTTTTCCGCGGATTGATAGCCGGTACCCGGATTGTAGTAGATATCCCTTAACCCTTGTTCGGTAATAAAGTGTTCGTCTTCCATTTTATTTATGTGATATAAAATTCGAGGAATGCGGACATATCGACCTTATCGTCGATGTTCGTATTGATACTGAAGGAGAATCTGTTGTGGGAACCGTTATTAACATAAACCCTACTTCCAATATTCTTGAAAAACGTTGTTGTTCCGTTCAGATGCTGGTCGGATGTCATGGGTAACGTGCTCACTGTAAAACTTCCTTTACCGTTTACGTCAAAATTTAGGGATGTATTAACAACATCACAGTCGATGGTAATATATTTAAGACCGTGATTAATACCTATAGGATAGGGGGATCTTTCCCATACTCCGGGGGTTAGGATCTCCGTTTCTGGGAATCCTATTAGTGGAGCAAATTCGTTTAAATGTAGGTCTGTCCCGGTTGCCGGGTAGATCCTGCAAGTATTGTTGTGTGTGTTACGTTCTATTTTTATTCCGTCTATCTTCAGTTTTTTCTTTATTGCATCGAAGGTCCAGTAGCCATCTTCGAAGGTAATCTTCTTCTGTCCATAGGTAATATTATCGTTGACATTCAAACGTACGTTTTTATAAGCCCAGTAGATGGTTGCATTTTTTAAGATTAATTCTGACCCTGCGTTCGTCGTAATACACTTGTCCGGAAAAAACTCGGTAGTTCCGTCCTCGATAAACACCGTTAACTTCTTCATTTTTATTATATGTATTAAATAAAATGAGTACCGGTGAAGACATGTTCCGCAACTATTACGGACAGAACTACGAAAAAGTAAAGGCGGCAGTACCCGTAGAAATACGGAAGATGAAGGAGGATTTTAGGAAGAAATATCCGGACGCAGAAATTAAATGTCTAAATTTGACTTTAAGGTTACATTTGCAAAGGATGGAACCCTAGAATCCAAGGACATATTCTTTAAGGTTACGGACGCGGAAAGTTACGACATCAAATCCAACACATTCAGGGGAAATAAAAAGTGGACGTGGTACCTTTACCAATGGGAGAGAATATGGGGTAATTACGGAACCGTTCAAACCTTTAAACATAACAGGGATCCACTTCCGTACAGAATAAATAGGTTCGAAATTTATGTTTGCGACTGTATTAACACTTCCCACAACAGCTTTGTATCCAACTTCACCGATCTCGACACGAAGTGGACCGGTACCGCAAAGGATATCACCAGGGTAAAGTTCAATTATATAAACGATCCGTATTTTGCATCGATACTGGCTGCTTACATTATCACGTATAAGTGTGGGATAAGTACGGAACACCTGCTTGAAAGCAAGGGAACCTCAAAGGTAATCACAAGTATTGTTAGGTATCACCTATACTACCACATGCGCAGGTTCCTCAGAAATCCGAGCAAAATGACAAAATACGTAACGAAGGATATGCTAAAATCCCTGCAGAGAAACATGCCCACACAGAAAACGTGGGTTAACAAATTTCATCGGGGACAAATGGAAATAGGTCTCTGGCATAACGGACTTCCGGATAAGAGTAGGGTCAGAAACTACAAGTATTCGTACTACCATACCGGTGGTGTGATGGGTATTAGCTATCAGGAAGTAGACAGGGTCACTAACAACAGCGATACGGACTACACCCAGTTCATAGCTAAGAAATCGGACGGGTTGACACCCCTGGGATTAAAGCTACTTCAGCAATCTGTCGAAAGTTATGTCTATTGCGTATTGGGTGCGCAAGCACAAACACGTTGGTCTATAGTCGGTAAGGGGGCGAAGTCTCTGCAGACTCAGGACGTATTTCACAGACTTTTCAAAGATACCGTTGCGCAAGACGATGTATCGGTATCCATCTCCAATATGAGGAAGGCAATAAAGGACACTAACGTTATACTTAACATGGCAATATCACCCGGACTGATATTGGTACCATCCAATATGATCATACTCAGGGAAAAAGTAGCGGGATACAACAACACACTAACACTAGCGACAAAGGTTGTGATGAAGTTTAGTAGTAATACGAATGTTAACTACTCAAAGCCTAAGGAGATAAAGGAGAGTCCGGATGTAAAGGTCCAAAACCCTATACCACGCGAGAAGCAGAACCCCATACCGCATCCTAACACAACAAGCATACCGAAAGCATCAAGCAATCTGGTTTACCTCCTCGGCACTATGTTTGTTGGTGGGGTTATCGCTTCAAGATGGATTTTCTTTCCGTATTAATAAAAGAATGAATAGCGATAGCAGCAAGATTAAGGGAAAGTTGAAAAAGGATAAAACCGTCAACGTCGATATAAAACTCAATAGAGGTGGGTTGAATCTTGGTTACGTTAAATCCAAGACAACCAACATCAAGTACGTTACGTCGTGTAAGGAAGACAAGGCAGGACCGTCGGCAAAGACCACAAAGGAAGACAAAGCGGGACCATCAGCAAAGACCACGAAGGAAGAAAATAAAAAGAAGAATAAATAAAATGGGATGTTTACACGCAAAACCCGAAACCGCATATGAAGTGAAGTACGACAAAAACCACCGGAAAAGGAAAATGTTCAGTTTTGGAGTTGGTATGGAACGCGGTGATCTCACTATCAACGCTCACACCCAAATTGGATACGTCAGCACAACGGTAAAAAAGTACGTTAAAATAAATGACGAAAACTCAAATACTGCGGAGACTAACGTGGATGAGTCTGGTGTCCTGCCTACTCATCCCGATAACGGTTGAAATTCTTCTCGTCATCATCGTCCTTAAATTACTATTCCAATTTTAATGCTTGATAAAAAGCGTTAAAATTACTCAATGTATTCCCAACCCAACGTCCGGAATACTTTTTTACACCGATCGTGTGGGGCTCTGCTTACCGGAATATTAAGCAGCTTCTCATTCATTGTTATGTTAAGTCTTTTTTTACATGCTTGGTAGGTTAGGATGTTGAGGTTAGGAAGCGATTTCATTTTCGGTTCCTCCGCGTCGTACACCTTTTTGATGTCTTCCATGATTCTATTCCAACCTTTACCGATAACATGGAGTATGTTATTTTCATCCTCTTACAGAAACCTTCGTATCTGAAGTCGATGTCGGACATGTTTAGGTCCTTCACAAGCGTATTTTAAGGCGGTTGTTTTACTAGGATTTTTTGTGGTTGTCTTGCTCTGACAACCGTACTCGTTACATTCCCAGCCCAATGTCTGGAATATTTCCTTACACCGATCGTGTGGTGGTCTGCTTGCTGGAATGCTGAGAAGCTTCTCGTTCATCTTTATGTCAAGTCTTCTACATATCTGATAGGTTAGGATATCGAGATTAGGAAACCTCTTCCCTTTAGGTTTTTCTGCATTACGAACTTTATAAATGTCGTCTGCTATCAATCGCCTCTCATGCGCTGATAGATCATAATATGTTATTTTCCTTTCGGTACAAAATGATTCGAACCTATCGTCGATGCTCATTTCCCGACTTCTCGTAATCGCACTGTCCCAACAATCGTAGTCGTAACAGAGATCGCGGACCCTGCCGATAATCAGCCCACACTCACGACACGTCCATTCCCAATTTATGGGGGCAAGTTGGTGCTTGCGTCCCTCGGAACAAAAGTGTTTGTTCGGAAACTCCACAGGTTCCTTTGAAGCAAGGAGATCCGAGTGCTCCTTTTCCGCTTGCCTGAAGAGGACCAACCAATCCGGAGGATTTGATCTTAACCTACGTCGCTCTTCCATTGACTTACGCTCCTCTTCTATCGACCTACGCTCCTCTTCCATCAGCCTACGCTCCTTTTCCGGCAAATGACGAATCTCTCCCAGTACTGTCATAGGAAAGTCCATACCTTTTATTATATAGAAAATTATTTCTTTAAGTGGGTTTCGAAATTATCTTAAGTTGATTTTGAAACTACTTAAGGTTATGTTGCAACCAGCTCTGACCAGAATTTGACCAGAATTTGACTAGAATTTGACTAGATGCTAAACCTAGTTAAGGTTATGCTGAAATCTAGTTGAGGTTATGCTGCAACTAGCCCTGACTAGACTTGACCAAATTTGACTAGAAATCCTGAAAAAGTAAGTATATTAAATAAAGGATGGACGAACCGACAATTACGATGGCAGAAAAGACCCAAAAACCAAAGGATCCGAGAAGGGTAGAATCGGGTAAAAGACTAGCCGCGATATCTAGAGAAGCAAAAGCAAGGAAGGCTGAAGAAAGACGTAGCATTGAAAATAGTTCCGATCAAGGTGATTCGGTAAATACGCTAATTTACGCTGGAGTCGCAGCAGCTGCACTAGGGGGAATCTACTACGTATACTGTAGGGTCAGACCTATGGACGAGCCCAATCGCACGGCAGAACCACAAGTACAGGACGAGCCCAAACCAAAGTTCGAAAAATTTAATAATTGGTCGGTATAATAAAAGGAATGGAAAAGAGAAGTCAAGAACTTACGCCCGGTTTCAAAAGGGCACTGACCTCCAACGTTGTAGGGAACAGGGTATGTAACTTCGTTACATTCACCCCAAACGAATCCAACCCTGGAAATGACATCCGGATCGTAGTTCCAAAACTAGAACCGAACACCTGTATCGTTCCGGACTCATTTCGCCTGTCGTACGAGTTCAAGAACGAAAACACCAAATCCTGTTTCATGAACAACCTCGGTAAACTTCTATGCGAGCGGCTCATGATAAGGGTGGGAGGTGAAATAGTATACAACAATAACGGTGAAAGTCTCATCGAAGTTTACAAAGACCTCTGAAAGATGAATTCAAAAAGAGCAAACATGGTAGAATACGGAATCATGAACGAGAACACAAGAAAGTTACTGTCAAAGGACGACAGCGCCGATCGGACCGCAAAAACGGAAGGTGCCTACGACATGGTGATGGCAAAGGTATACAAGGAGCAAAAGATGAAACTCGGAAAAATTCTTAATGATCACGGTCCCTACGCACCGTACAACATGAAGAGTGGATTCGAGTACACGATAACCCTTCCAAAAGCCGACAAGATTATGGTTGCACAGGCAAACGAGAAGGTGGAAGGATATACACTGAAGAACATACACCTGGAATACGAAACCATAGAGAACGAAGAACTGGCCAAACGGGTAAACGAAGGATACGAGACCGGCAGGTCCCTGTCCTAAGAACATACAACACTGTTGAAAACAACCGTGTGGGCAAAGGATGCTACAAGGTTTAACGAGAGCATAGACGTTCCGAGGGAAAGCATGAGGGCAGTGGTTCTACTTTTCAGAAAAAGAACAATAACCGACAGCGAGGAATACGTCTTCCCAAGTATCGAAAAGGTAAAGGTCACGATAGAGGGGAAACCGAATGCTGTATATAGTCAGGGACTAACATACGAGAATTTCTACGACGAAGCAAAAAGACTGTTCGGAATGGCTAACAACGCCTGTAACGACAACATAAGCGTCAGGAAATTCTACAAGGAGAAATTCGCACTGGTGATCGATCTGAGAGCTGTTGATGACAGCCATATCGTTGGAAGTGGGAAAAAGATTCTCGGCGACAATCCCGGAATCCTTCTGGAAATCGAAACAGACGGAAGTTCCGAAGACATCCTCTGTAACATCTTTGTGCTATCCGATGGACTCATAAACATCAGCGAAAAGACCCTTCAGGGTATTAGTTATTAAATAAAGGATGGAACCGGTGAAAACACCATTCAGCATGATCATTCTCGGAATGACCGGATGTGGAAAAACCTACTACCTACTGGAAATGTTGGAGAACGACTATAAAAACCACTTCGAGTACATATTTCTAATATGTTCCATATACGAGTGGAACAAAACGTACCAGGACTGGAAATACAATATGGATAAGGACTTCATGGCCATGCCCTGCAAGCAGGATGATGTAAACCAGTGTTTAGAATACGTTTCGCATTTTGCAAGAGGAACAAACAGCCTTATCGTTCTTGATGACTGTGCTAGTAGCCAATCCGTTAAAAACAGGACCAGCGAATTGGTAAAACTTGGGTTTAGCGCTAGGCATATGGGAATATCAACCATTGTCATTACCCAACAACTCACATCCATTGCGAAACCCTATAGGGAAAATATATCCAAACTCGTAACCTTCTACAACCCGAGCGCAAAGGATACAGACATCATATTGAACGACTACCTTGCAAACACGGAAAAAGAAGGAAGGAAATCATCAATACGCTAAAAAACAACGACTACGCCAGGCTGGAAATACTATTACGCCGACCCTATACCCACGAAACAATTATTCCGCATATTAAATAAAGGAATGGAAACCATATTCGAACCTGTAGAGCCTGAGACACCTGTCGCAAGCGACCTGAGGGAAAAGCTACTAAAATTGGTCGATGCAGGCGAAATTAAGTACACCTCAAAATATATCAAAAAAGCATCCGAAAAAACGTTGGAAAATATATACAAAGACTACGAAAGACAACGTCTGGAGAGCACAAACAGCCAACTAGCTGATGTTATCATCACCAAGTTCTCCGAACTCATGGAGGCGTTGGACGCTGTTAAGGATGCCGAAGGAATGAAAAAAGAACTGGAGGAAAACGATCTGCTTAGAAAAGACATAAAAAACCTCGTCGGTTACGTAACACCGTACATCCCACTCATTGGAATACTAAGCGGTGGATCACCGTCGGAAAACATGTGATCAGTACAAAAGCGGGTTGTTCGGAAAAGGAAGAATAAAAAAATGCTGAGTCAACAGTTTTTGAAAAATTTTTTTTTTCTATACAATAAAAAACAATGGGTACCTACAGGAAAGTCCAATTGTACTTCGAATGTTCCGAAGAAATGACGGAGTTCATTTCAGAAATGTGTGAGGACCCGGACTTCAGGGATGCTGGTATTACCTTAACGGACGAAAGAGTTAACACAGAGGTAGTTATTAGGTTCTGGCTCGTGGGAGAAGGGGGTGCTGTAATCATGGGTGTGAACGCGATCCCTTCCGGTCCGCCGATAGGTGTCGTCGTTTTCCTCACCGTACCGGAGGATTTGGCGCTTGGGGAAATAGACAACTTCACGCTAGACGGTCCCGAGTTCGGTATCAATTTGGGACGGCCCGACGATTTCGCAGAATCGTGGGTGTTTTCCATACCGTCTTTACGTGCTCGCTCTTATGGTATGGGGAATCTGTTTAGGATACGGTGGAAAGACCGATCGGTTATGCCTGTTGAGTACGAGAACAGCTTACCCGTCAGCGGTATTGATGCTCTTTAAATTTTAATGTTCTTACAAACATTAAAATTGATTTCTGTTAGGATCTCTGTATCCGATTAATCCCTCCGTTGTAGAAGCCTCTTCCTGGGTGCTTTGGGTTTTTCCTCCAGTATGTTTGCCTCGTGCAGCTTCACCTGGATGGAGGTTACGCTGCTGGACACGTAGATGCTCTCGATTTTGACGATGGCATCGATGTCCTGATATTTCTTGTGGTCGACGGGTTCGTCCCCTTTCGGAGGGTAAATTTCCGTTTCGTTGTCGATCTTTACGTATAGGGTTGGAGCGCTACCCTTCCGGTAAAGACATTTCATGATGTTTTCACCCGGATTACCAACGTGATCCGCGCACTCCTTTTTCACCAGTTCCAGGGCTGACACAAACTCCTTCTTATCCCTCAGGGCTAGGGAGATGGAGTAATTGTCCTTACCGAACTTGTTGTTCTTGCTCACCCCATAGGACAAGCAGTCCTCAAGTTTCAGTAGAAGTGGACCCTAATCTCGTGCCGTTAATTTAACCTTTTCGGACCCGTAACTGTTTCCGACGGCATCTTCGAAAGCGAACGAGTCTTTGAAGAAGTCTGAGACTTTGGTAATTGACATCCTTTTTATTATATACAAAAAAAAAAAATTCAAAAACTGCTGACTCAGCTTTTTCCCCTCAACCGGAAGTGACGTCATAGGTCACGTGATCCAAATCTGCGCAGTGGGGGGTGCGCGGTGGTAAGGTTTGGGGAGGCTTATGTAAGACTTATGTAAGAATTATGTAAGACTTATGTAAGACCTATGAAAGTCCTATGCAAGGCTTATGTAAGACTTATGTAAGACTTCGGCGAGACTACCCAAAGCTCGGAGCGGGTAGGCTGGCGAGGAGGCTGGGGGAGGGCGTGGTGACGTCATAGGTCACGTGATCTAATAACCCGGAAGTGACGTCATAGGTCACGTGATCCAAATCTGCGCAGAAGGGGTGCGCAGGGGTTGATTGATTTTGACCAAAATTATCCCTCATTATCCTAGTGGACCAAAATTATCCCTCATTATCCCTAATTATCCCTAATTATCCTACCGGCCAAGAATCGGCGTTTCCCTACTACTTGAGAGCAAATTCATATCTGTTCAGTTGTTTTTTTATACACCCTGTATATATAGTGTTTAAGTCAATCGATACGATGCTGATATATACAGAAGAGTTAGGGTTTCGAAGGTTGCGGGTTCGAAGCACCCACTCGAGTAATCCCCTTCCCAACTAAGAAACACATGTACACTATATACCTCGATTTATCAATTTACTTGCATGGACATTAACGTGCATGTCACGTCACAAATGTAACTGAATAACAATGACCCAGCTTGGGAGTACGCTGAAAAACGTGTATCTTTGGAAGTGGACCAAGGAAATTCTTCCTGGTTATTCTGTAGCACGAGTCGACTAGTTAGAATGATCTTTTTCGAATTGCCAAAATAAATCTGCAATAATCCATGATGCTACGTTAACTTGCCTGATCTTATAAAACTTCCAGAACTTGGCCATATAGGATTGTATGCTGTGTGGATAATGTCGAATTATCAATGAAATTTGACATTTCAAGTGTATTTACCTGTATGAATAATTTTTCTTCTTTAAGAGGCTGACTTGGAGGATTAATTAATTTGAAATTCATCATTATCAAACTACACAAAAAAAAATGATTTCGAAATTAGAATCCGGTCGAAGAATAATAAGAGATGATGACTGGGGTTCACAAGCGAGAGTTTGCATGAGAGTCTCCTTAAACTTTCATGCCCCGGTCAAACCGCAAGTACAAGAGTCGCATGAAAGTTGACCAGAGATTACCAGTCAAGCAAGCCAAAGCTCACATTAACTCTCATCAAAATTTCAACCATCTCAAAGTTGATGAGAGATGATGAGACTTGGCAGTCAAACGAGTTCCAACTCTCATCCTCGTTTGACTGACGTTTGATAAACCCAAGATATATTTATTATATCGTAAAAATTGATTAACGATTTTTCGTACTTGGTCATGAAATACTGTAGAAAACTAGCATTTCATGAAGTAATATAATAATGAAATTACAAATATTAAATCTTATTTTTTGCTGAACCATGCAAGGAAATCAATAATCAGTGAACACCCATCCAAGTGAGATAACATACTGTAGTCTGCAATTAAATTATGTTTGTCAGGGCCGGCGGTGGAACACCTCCCCCTAAGTGATCAGGTAGTCTGCAAAATATTGAATCCCATGATTGAAAAACATGGATTCGGATAGGAAGGAAAAAAGAAAATAGTCGAGCGGATCCGATTAAAAATTAAGAATGATAGCTAAAATGTGAAGAAATTTACGAAAACTAAATTAGGGGAAAATGGAGCGAAAAACAGTGGTTAAACGGAAAAATTTGTGACTCGGCGCAAAACTTGCCTTGATAACTCGGCAAAGTTCACTTACACCCAATTCAAAGAGATCTAGCGCTGCCCTTGTGCTTGGTTTTTATCAAAATTGCTTTTTTGACAAGTTCTCAAGAGGCGTGCACGCTAAACCGTAACACAATAGGTACATGCATTCATTACGTCTCAATTAAGGAGCTGAAGGAAGAAGACAGAACTTGCTTGGAGACGACATGATGTCTGTGAAGATTCTGTTGAAAATCCTGATTTTCTCAACCTGGCTGAGCTTGGCTTTCGGTTTATCACAAAGCGGCAAGGTAGTTGATAAATATAAGTAAAATATATAGTAAAATTTCATATATTTTTTTTTTCAAAATTTTAGCCCAGCAGATTCTCTAGTACCTGCTCATGTAGGCCTATATTACGATTGTGAATTGTATGCATGACACGCGATTTATATAGTAAATATATCTTATTTCTTAATATTCGATCGTATCTTTGCAATTGATGATTCCCCTTATTACGTTTTCGTAGCGCTTTGCATTGTGGTTATAGTGGTATCATTGATATTCAAGATGGCTTATTTTTTGTCCTGACCCGTGCAAGAACTTTTAAAAAAAGCTAGGGTCAGGTGCGCGATAGCCAACAGCAAAATATTCACGAAAACATTCAATATTTTCATTCGAGGCCGCTATCTTTTGATTCTTTTCCAGTGATACCACTATAACCACAATGCAAAGCGCTACGAAAACGTAATTTAGGAATCATCAATTGCGATACAAATATGGTTTTATTTATATCGTCAGCTGAAAGCGAGAACTGCCCATGGGATCGATCAAACATACGTGTCGCATAACAATTCTTCACATGCGTGCGTGTTAATCATGGAAAAGAAACTTTGAAAATGACTTATAGACAGGGTGTCCCAAAAATGCCACCTGAACTGAGGAATGTCTCTGAAAATGAGAGAGCAAATAGTAAAAACCGATCCAGTCTACTTTTAGATCAGTGGATAAAATATGCTCTACTTAAAGCCATCCCAGCGGAAATACTGTACTATTCATTAACACAATGAAAATGTTAACAAACATGAGATTTTATATAAAGGCACATGTAGTTTTATATAAAATCTGATGTATGGACAAAGTTGAACTGTATGGACAATATGTACGAGGTCCACATAAGATGACTGGGAAACTGGATATCAATAAAATACATGCATATATGAAATTCTGAGAAGAACTGCTAAATATCCAATGGTTTAACTGGAATCAAAATACGTTAGTTCTGAAACTGTTCAATGCACATTATTAACACAACAAACGTAAAACTACTTAAATTACACATCTATTACATTGAAAATGTAAGCTCAAAATGCCTAACCTTAACTCCTCTTTTTGCTTCATCATTAACAACACTTTTGCCCTGAACATAACGCTTGAACGATCGAAATATTGTGCATGCAGTAAATCTTGTATCAGTGTTAAGCTTTGAACCACAAGAGTCAAGACCGGTGACCACGACTAATTTGCATGCTCAACCCGCGTAGGTGTTTGCTATTGTAGGTTTAATTGCAAGTCGTTTGTCAACTAATTCAATTGTATTCTGCAGACAATACATAACAATGCTCGTGGCAGTCACTCTATCGAGTAGTGTATTCGTGTTTTAAGCCATTTAAAACATTGTACATGCAGTAGTCGTGTTTTGTCATATTTGAAATTCTCGTGCTGCGCACTCTAATTTTAAATATGATGAAACATTCCTCTAAACGCATGTTTTAAATAGTACGTCGAAAACAATTCTTCCTATAGTTTGGTATTTTAAACTATTTGTGTCTCTAATTAGTTATATAAACTGTTGATCAGTATATTACACGTCTAATAATTGCTGTTTAAAAGTTTCTGAATTTCCTCATTAGTATACCCAACAACAGATTAGATGCTTTTCCATTTGCAATGGTATTAGATGCAAGCATACACCTGCGAATACCCGCCTGCCCTTACTTAGAACATGCATTCTAGAAGATTGTTTAAGAATCAGTCTCATTTGTCATTCTTGTATAGCTTGGGTGTTTAATTTCCCAAATTTCAGGCTGATGCTTTTTAACCCACTGGTTCATTTAGGCGGGTTTTTACTGGACGTATAAAAGCGCGCATGGCTGTGGTTAAGAGAACACATATAAATGTGGCTTTATAACTACCGCAAGGGTTAGTAATTGAACCATATAGCAGCTTCGTACAAGAAGTCACAGGCAAAACAATAAATAAAAATAATTTGAAAGGTGGCATTAGCCTCATGACCACATTAGGATATCTTAATCTTCGTGTTTGCATAATGTACGATGAAATTTGACAACTGTCAAGTGTGTTGACCCAGATTATTGAGTTCCTTCAGCAGTAAGATAAATATTACTAATATTTAATTCAACATTCTGAGCGTAATAGGGAATTAAATATGCAGTATATATATTGGCTTGCTAGTAGTTGCTACAATCCCAAATTTCCAATCTTTCTTGGTCAATAACTTAATTACTTACACTGGAAAAACTGATATTGAAATTCGTACTTATTACTATGGAATTTGCGATTGCATATCGGGGCCTCTAACACATATAGGCGGCGAGGTGCGAAGGTATGTCCTCAGCCCAAATGTTGGCCCCGTCCAGTGACCCTTAGTCCCCCCCCCCCTGTGTGAAATATAAGTACAAAAAGGAAAGAATGTCTTAGTTAAGTTAATAGTGTTTAAGTATTCCCATGAGCAAACTTTGTCTAGCGGAAGAAATATATCAAAAATTGTTTGTATAAAAATGCTGAAAACCAAGGCCTAGAGGCTCAAAAATACAAGACCCCACACCCACTTACACGTCCTAGTTTTTCTGTTCAGCAACTCCAAGTTAGAACCTTTTTCACCCCTTTCACTGACAAATTCTTAATTCAAATTCTGCTGTATTTTCACCTCATTGACATGTTAGAAAAGTACTTGTAATTTGATTCCACAAAACACTATACGGGTTTTCTCTAGGAACACATATTCCTGTTTTCTCATGCAGTTACATTTAAGGCAGTAAAACGTGTTTCTATACTGTATAACCCTCCCAAGAAAGAGAACTTTTTAGGAATAACACTGGAAATTTTTTTCCAAATCTTAACTATGGAAATAGTATGGAACTTAGTTGAAAATAGTATGGAAATCCAATTTTCATACAAATCGCAATTTCCATGTACTATGGAAATAGTATGGAAATAGTATGGATTAGTATGGAAATAGTATGGATATACTATGGATCTAGTGATTAAACCAGACAAATGCATCTCGAGGAAACACAGTAACTAGTCACTGCGATTGCAACCGAGCCATAAGCGAGCCCACTGAATTTTTAATGTGAATTTGTAAATCAGCAATATCAGCGTGGTTACCCAAAAATCTGTTGAAAAAAAAAACAATTCTCTATAAGCATCATAGTTCATCACTCATCACGACATTGCCACGCAAAATATTACACTGTATAGGAGGGCCATATAACATAAGCATTTTGTTTTGCATGGTTATATTTCAGAAATTTTCCAAG